>PVIH01022643.1:0-26664 GCA_004025045.1 Sigmodon hispidus | reverse complement strand
CTGATTCACTCTTGAGGGAGGGGGGACAAAACTGAATTTGGCCGGGAGACTGATCCAAGCATTGTTGGGCCAGTGTGACCAAAGGACTGTCGGCTCACTGCCAAGGGAGGGGATGGGGAGTTGCAGAGAAGAAAAATGATCAGATGTGGTGGGAGGGGGAAGAGACCTTCAATAAGGATATACAGGGATGGAAAAAAAAATTCAGAGGGAAAGCTGAACACAAAGAAAATATATGTGTAGTAATCTTATTAGCATTTCCACCCTTGATAAGCCATGCTTATGATTATTATCCTCTGTATAGTTATTGTTAACTCTTTGGCATTTTTTTTAAAAAATTCTTTTTACTGTTTTTTTGATAAATACAAAATAAAGAAGAAAAAAATAAAAAGAGAAAGGTCACTCCCCCCCCCCCCAAAAAAAAGAATGCATCAATATTAGGATTATCCCTCAAGCAGTGAAGTATGACCTGATAATTCTCTGGATTTCCTGGGGGTCTGTTTTTATGTTCCCCTTTTCATTTCTGATTTTGTTGATTTGAATCCTCTCTCTCTCTGCTTTTTTGCTAGTTTGGATAAGGGTTCATCTATCTTGTTGACTTTTCATAGAACCAAATCGTTGATTCATTGATGCTTTGTATTGTTCTTCTTGTTTCTGAGATTATTTCTTGCCATCTTGTCCTTCTAGGTGAGTTTGCTTCTTATTGTTCTAAGGCTTTTAGCTGTGCTGTTTATTCTCTAGTATGGGATTGCTCTAGGCTTTCCATGAAGGCATCTAGTGCTATGAAATTTGCTCTTAAGACTGCTTTCATTGTGTCATACAAGTTTGGTTACATTGTGGATTCATTTTTGTTAAAATCCAGGAAGACTTTGTTTTCTTTCTTAATTTCTTCCTTTACCCACAGGTAGTTCAGCTGACTTTTGTTTAGTTTTCATGAGTTAGTAGGCTTTTCTGTGACTTTTGATATTGTTGAAATCTAACTTTAGGCCCTGGTGGTTTGATATGACACAAGGGATTTTTTCCATTTTTTTGTATCTGTTAATATTTGCTTTATGACCAATTACATGGTCAGTTTTAGAGAAAGTTCCATGTGGTGTTGAGAAATATTTATAGTCCTTTGCATTTGGTTGGAATCTTCTGTAAAAATCTGTTAAGTCCATTCGCATCATAATTTCTGTTAGACTTTTTATTTCTCTGTTGAGTCTCTGTCTGGCTGACCTCTCCAAGGATGAATGTGGGGTACTGAAGTCTCTCACTGTTAGGGTGTGAGAATTGATGTGGGATTTGAGTTTTTGTAGTGTTTCTTATGCATAGATATGTACCGTTATATTAGGAGCATAAATATTCAGGATTGCAATCTCCTTTTCAAAATTTTTTCCTGAAATGATCAAGTAATGTCCATCTTCTTCTCTTTTAACTGATTTTAGTATAAAGTCTACTTTGTTAGATATTAGGAAGTCAACATCAGCTTGTTTCTTAGGTCCATTTGATTGGAAAATCTTTTCCCAACCCTTTACTCTGAGCTTGTGTCTGTCCTTGTGTTTGAGGTGTGTTTCTTGTATTCAGCAGAAGGATGGCTTCTGTTTTTATATCCATCTTGTTACTGTGTGTCTTTTTATAGGTGAATTGAATCCATTGAGTGACCACTTATTGATGTTTCCTGCTGTTTTTGGTGGTAGCTTGTATGTATTTCCTTTCTTTGGGCTATTCTTCTGTGGGATTATCAATTGTTTGTGATTTCATGGGTGTATGTGGGAGTTTTAGGAAGGGATTTTCCCTCAATTGGTTTCTGAGGGGCCGGATTGGCAGATAGATGTGATTAAAGTCGGACTTTGTCACAGAATATCTTGTTTACTCCATCTATGGTGATTAATACTTTTCCTGGGTATATTAGTCTAGGTTGGCAGCCATGCTCTTTTAGTGTGTGTATAACTTCTGACTAAGACCTTCTTGCTTTCATTGTTTCCATTGAATTGTCAGGAGTTATTCTTATGGACCTGCCTTTAGGGGTAAGTTGGTGCTTTTCTTTTGCAGCTCTTAATTTTTTTTCTTTGTTCTGTATGTTTTTTGGATTGATTATTATGTGGAGAGCATTCTTTTTTGAGGGGGTCAAATCTATTTGGTGTTCTGTAAGCTTCTTGTATCTTTATAGGCATTTTCTTCTTTAAGTTGGGAAAGTTTTCTTCTATGATTTCATTGAATACATTATGTATGCCTTTGAGCTGATATTCTTCTCCTTCTATTCCTATTATTATAAGATTAGGTCTTCTCATTAAATCCCAAATTTTCTTTTATTTTTTTTCTTTTTATTATGAATAAAGAAGTCACATTTTCTGTCCTTGTATATCCTTATTCAAGGTCCCTTCCCCCTCCCACCTCATCAGGTCATTCTCTCTTCTCCACATCTCCCCATCCCCGCCATAGGCAGGCATCCCAAGTTCCCAAAGTTCCAATATTGCTCAGTTCAGCCTCCACTACTTACAAATCCATTTTTCTCTCCCCAACATCAAGACTGCGTCAGGTGTTCCCTAGGGGGAATGGGGTCCAAGGTATCAGTATAAGGTGTTTCCGATCCTAAGCTATTCAGTGGTTAGGAATACCAACTTGGGCATGCTTTGATTTTTTTTGGTTGTAGTTTAGAATCTACTATTGAGTGAGTACATCACCTGCTTATTTTTCTATGTTTGTAATACCTTGCTTAGTAGGATATACTCCAAATCCTTCCATTTGGCTGCAACTTTTAGGATATCATTTTTTTCTTACTGCTGAGTAGTACTCCATTGTGTAGATGTACCACAGTTTGTTAATCCATTCTTCAGTTGAGGGGTATCTAGGTTGTTTCCAGGTTCTTACTATTACAAATAATGCTTCTATGAACATAGTTGAGCTAATGCCCTTGGAGTGCGACTATGGGTCTTTAGAGTATACACCCAGAAGTGGTATTGCTAGGTCCTTGGGGAGATTGATTCTCTGTTGTCTAAGAAACCACCGTACTGCATTCCAGAGTGGCTGAACATGCTTACACTCCCACCAAAAATGGAGGAGTGTTCCCCTTGATTTGCAACCTCTCCAGCATAGGCTGTCATCTGTGTCTTTTATCTTAGCCAATCTGACAGGTGTCAGGTGGTATCTCAAAGTTGTTTTGATTTGCATTTTTGTGACATCTCTAGGTAATGAGGACTTTTTCAAGTGCCCTTCAGCCGTTCATAATTCTGCTGAAAATGGCCTTTTTAGTTCTGAACCCCATTTTTTGATTGGGTTATTCAAGGTTTTGGGCTCTAGATTCTTGTGAACTTTATATATCTTAGAGATCAATGCTCTATCACTTGTAGGGTTGGTAAAAATCTTTTCACATTCTGTAGGCTGTTGTTTAGTCCTATTGGCAGTGTCCTTAGCTTTATAAAAGGTTCTCAACTTCAGGAGATCCCACTTATTACTGATTGTTGATTTTTAGTGTCTGTGCCACTGGTCTTTGTGGTTTTAAGGGTTTATCTGGGGTCCTTAGGTTGTAGTTTTCCCTCGAATACTTTATGTAGTGCTGGATTGGTAGATATGTATTGTTTCAGTTTGACTTTGTCATGAAATATCTTGTTTAATCCATCTATGGTGATTGATAATTTTGCAGGATATAGTATTCTAGTTTGGCAGCCATGCTCTTTTAGCGACTATAACTTCTGGCCAAGCCCTTCTAGCTTTTATTGTTCTCATTGAATAATCAGGTGTTATTCTGATGGGTTTGCCTTTATAGGTAAGTTGGTGCTTTTCTTTTGCAGCTGTTAAAATTTTTTGTTTGTTCTCTATGTTTTGTGGCTTGATTACTATGTGGCACACTGACTTTTTGGGGGGTCATATCTATTTAGTGTTCTGTAAGCTTCTTGTATATTTATAGGCATTTCCTTCTTCAGGTTAGAAAAGTTTTCTTCTTTGATTTTATTGAAAACATTATCTGTACCGTTGAGCTGGTATTCTTCTCCTTCTTCTATTCCTATTATTCTCAAATTAGGTCTTTTCATGGTGTCCCAGATTTCCTGAACATTTTGTGTTATGGCTTTTTTGGTTTTATTATTTTCTTTGACTGATATATCTATTTCAGCTACTGAGTCTTCCACTTCAGAGATTCTGTCTTCCATATCTTGGATTCTGTTGGTTATGCTTGAATCTGTAGTTCCAGCTTTTTTTTCAGGTTTTCTATTTCCATCTTTGCCTCATTTTGTGCCTTTTTTATTGTTTCTATTTCAGTTTTTAATTCCTCACATGTTTCTTTCATTTTTTGGTTTACCCTTTCTTTCAAAGATTTGTTCATCTCTTTCAATTTTTTCTTTGTACTTTCTTGTGTTTCTTTAAGGGAATTTTTCATATCTTCTTTGCATGCTTCAATGATCTTCATAAAGGTATTTTTGGTGTTCCTTTCTTCTGCTTCCTCTTCATTGATCTCTTCATTTATTGTAGTTGTAGAACCTCCACTTTCTTCTGGAGTTACCTTGTTGTTCTTTATATTATTATATGTATTTTTGCACTGGCATCTGCCCGTGGCTTCAGTGGTTCACAAGTAGAAGGTTCCTGGTCAGTTGTGTCAAGAGGGCTTGTGTGTCGTGTCTCCTTTCACGTCTGAGCAAGGGTTCTGCTCAGTCTCTGACTCTGCTCTGGGAAGGGGTTTGAATTTCAAGTCCTCAGTCCTTCTCTGGTGATCCAGTTGGAGGCAGGGTGGCCATGCAAGTTCCCTTATTTTAATAGCAGCTGGAGGAGACCCTCACAGACAAATTCTATTCCTGTCTGCTAAAGAGTGTGTGTAGACATGCACCACATGCAGAACCCGGTCCCAGAACAGGACTTTTCTGGGCAGGGATTGGGATTCAGCACCAGGGCCTCTTGACCTTACCTCACCCCTGGGCAGAGTCTGAGTCTCGAGTCCCAAATTTTCTGAGTGTTTTCTGTTATGGCTTTTTTGGTTTTAGTGTTTTCTTTGACTCATGTAACTATTTCTCCAACTGTGGCTTCTACTCCAAAGATTCTATCTTCCATCTCTTGGATTCTGTTGGTTATGCTTGTATCTATAGTTCTAGCTCTTTTCTTCAGATTTTCTATTTTCACCTTTGCCTCATTTTGTGCCTTTTTATTGCTTCTATTTCAATTTTTAGTTCCTGGAATGTTTCTTTCATCTTTTTGGTTTACTTTTTCTTGGTTTTCTTTCAAGGGTTTGTTCATCTCTTCCAATTTTTTGTTTGTATTTTCTTCTGTTTCTTTAAGGGAATTTTTATATCCTCTTTTAAGGCTTTAATAATATTCATAAAGGTGTTTTTGCTGTTGTTTACTTCTTTTTCTCTTCATTGCTCTGTTCAGGTCTTGTAGTTGTAGAACCACCACTTTCTTCCGGTGTTGCCTTGTTGTTCTTTATATTGTTATATGTATTTTTGCACTGACATATGCCTATGGCTTCACTGGTTCATTATTTGGCAGCTCCTAGTCAGTTGCAGCAAGGGGGCTTGTATGTCTCCTCTCTTCTCTGAACAAGGGATCTGCTTGATCTCTGACTGCTCTGGACAGGGGTCTTAATTTCAAAGACCTCAGTCTTTCTCTCTGGATTCTTATTTGAATGAAGTTTTGTGCTCTGCGTAAAGATTCTTAGCATATGGTAGCTACCTAACTAGAGATGACATTATCATAAAATACTTAGTGGGGACAGCATCCTCCTCTCATGCATGTGCATGACCAAGTGGGGACATGTAAATGCTTCCTTCCCTTTATGCTAACTGAGCACTCTCTTTTCATCTATATGCATATTCAGGTGTGGCAAACCTGCGTCCACCTACTCTGTCTTAAGGGAAATAGTATAAGAGGCTTGTTCTATCTTTTCTTTTCCTCTTCCTCTGTCCAGCAACCTTCTTAAATAAACTCTAGTGTGGGATATTGGTAGTGTGGTTCATTCCCCCTCTGCATTAACATTTTGATGAAGCTTTCTCCTGGGCTTAGGTGTACATACATGCCAGGGGCTCCTACCAGCCCACCACTCATCTGTCCAGCTGCAGGTTATTTGCACACCACTGACCTCAATTAATAAGTCTTCCCTTTCCAGTTGGTGTAAATGCTATCTATTATCACTGAAAAAGGCCATTGATCATATGGTTTTACAGTTAGCCTCTAGTCTTGCAGAGGACCCGCCCTAGCTATGATCTTCACTGGTCATGGCTGTTCCTTCTCACATGATACTCATTTCTGGCCTTCCCTGCTATGCAGCCCAGCTGAGATGACAGGATCCCCCAAACTTTGTCCCCTGGGCTATGTCCTAACACCTATCCTAGAAATTGATGAGTGGTAAGTGGTAGCTAGAATTGTTTACTCAGAATCACATGTTACCTGGATGATGACTCAGATTTAGTGGTAGAATCCCCACCACCAGGTCTCAATAATGGGGATTAAGCCAGTAAAATATCTCCCCATCTTTACCTCTAGGTTGCGTTCTTTAGATTCTTAAGCTCCGGGGCTGGAGAGATGGCTCAGTGGTTAAGAGCACTGATTGTTCTTCCGGAGGACCTGAGTTCAATTCCCAGCAAAACCACATGATGGCTCACAACCATCTATGATGACATCTGTATACTGTACCCTCTTCTGTATACTGTATACATAATAAATAAATAAACATTTTAGATTCTTAAGCTCCTTAGCCTTATGCCTTACCTAGATACCACCAAGCTTATCCATTATCACACGAAGAAATGACCTAAGTACCCCTTAGATAATAACTCAAAGCAGCCACCTAATGGCTCGCTGTACCCTGATATTTTATGGAATCTCTCTAACTTTTGCCAGCATACAGGCAGTTGAGAAGAGTTTCCCTATATACAAACCTTTTTATATTTCAGCTTGAAAGACCCTAAGTTCTAAGGCCTGGCCCAGGCATTCAGTTCCACTATTCGGCAGAGCACCCCCCCACCATGAGAACAAGGAACTAAAAGTTTATAAAAGTCTGTTCCAGGAAACAGAGTGACTCAGTCCAGATGGTCATAATCAACTCAGATGACCATTAGGACATAATGGTCAAACTTGTGATTAAAATACCAGAAGTTCCAAGCAGAATAACTGTGACCAATATCAGGTTGTAAAAAAATCCCCTAAGAGTTCTCAGAAAAGCCCCCAGCTGACCTTAAGGCAACCCCATGACTATTGTGAGCAACCTTATGATTATAGTATGACCTTTAAAGTGACCAATCATGTATTACTCCAGTTGCTATTGTGATTTTGTGGGGTTTTAGCCTTTAAAAGGGATATGGGATTGTTAATTGGGGCTACCCTCTTGTTCCTGAGGTAAAGAGGTAGTTCACCTGTACAGACAAAATACAATAAACCCTCTTGCTATTTGCATTGACTGAACTGGAGTCTGGGTTCTTGGAACCCCCTTCCCAAGAGGATAGTACCCTGACTCTAGGGTCTATCAAGCTTTAAACCTTCTCTTCTGACTCCTGTACTCCCACCCACCTGCTTGTAGCCACACAACCAGATCCTGAAGAACCTGGGTCTCTTTCTCTAGATCTTGCTAATGACCCCCTCCTTTCAGACCTCAAAGCTTGCCTTCAGCTCCAACCTCTTCCTCTCCAGGAACTTCAACTTTTGCACCTACATTTACCTCTCTTGTCATTTGCTCTCACACTTCTAAGGACTCTGCCTATCACTCTGACCCAGGTTTTCATATGTGGGAAGGGGCTAGCATAGATGGGATATTAAAAGTTTATACCACATTTTCTCTGAAAGAACTCTCTCGGGTAGCCAAAAAATTGGGCTCTTTTCTTTTAACTATATCATCTTCATATAGTAATTCCAATATATTACTCAATTCTATGATCACACTTTTTATGATATATATACAATCCTAACAAGTAACCTCTTTCCTAAAGAGTACAGGCAAGTTTGGGAACAGGCCACGATTCATGCAGATGAGGTTCATCAGACTAATGCAGCACACACCCCAGGGGCCGAGGCTGTTCCAGACTGTGACTGGAATTATAATAACCTGGGGGGCGGGTTAGCAGAGACCATTTTGTAACCTGCTTACTGTCAGGTTTCCATAGGGCTGCTCTAAAGCCAGTCAATTTTGAAAAAAGTGCAGGAAATAGTTCAGAATAAACAAGAAAGTTTGTCTCAGTTCTTGGAATACCTTACAAATGTGCTCTTACAGTATACTAACCTAGATGCTGAGAGGACAGAGGGAAGCAAATTCTCATGACCCATTTTTTTCCCAGAGCTTCCCAACATCAAAGCCAAATTTAGATCTCTTGACAGAGGACCACTAACTCTACAGGCAGAAGTCTTAGTGCTGGCTTTGAAGGTGTACCACAGAAACAAAAGCAATTCAACCAGATGCTTTGTCTCCTCCCATGGCAAGAAGACCTTCCACTTCTGGTGCCTGTTTTAAGTGTGGTCAAGATGGTCATTGGTCTCGTTCTTGCCTGTCCCCAAGGGAGCCATTCAGACCTTGTCCTAGATGCAATCAAGGGAAACATTGGTTCAGCAACTGTCCCCAGGCACCACATGGCAGGGAGACATTCCACACAGACCACTCCCTGACTGATCTCCTAGGTCTGGCTATGGATGATTGATGCTTCCTGGGCTGCCCTGACCCAACCACCATCATTATGAAAAGGGAGCCTCTGATAGTCATAATGGTATCAGGAAGATCCATCTCCATGGACCCCAGTGCCACATACTCAGTCCTAAAGGAGTTTTTGGGTCCCACCTTTCTTTCTTGTCTCTTCATTTTCAGGGTGGGAGGTAAACAATTTTGGCCTTACCAGGCAGCACCACAGAATTGTATTTCCAGGAATGTTTTTATCATCCATTATTATAGTTTTTTGTCAACTTGTCCCATATCTGTAATGGGAAGAGATTTTTTAGCTAAAATAGGAAATTTTATTTGGTCACCACACTTTCCTCAGTTCAGACTCACCAACTGCACCCTTGCTTCTCCTGTTATCCACTAAGCCTGTCAGCTCTAGCATGCTATACCTTCTTTCAGCCTCCAAGGTGGACCACCAAGGGTAGGATACCTAGAATCCTTTTGTCACCATTGTTGGTTTTACACATGAGAAGAGATGCACACCTCCAGATGCCACATAAGAGTTTATTCCAGGGAGTTATTGAGTGAGTATTGGGGAGGGAAGTAGAGAAGGAGAGAAAAGAGAAAGGCATTCATGTGGTGGTTCCTTTTAAGAGAATGGGTAAGCACATATTTACATAGCCACACCTCAGGGCATGTCCTCTGTACGGGTGCTCTGCTGTCACCATGTTGGCTTTACCACGTGGCTGCTACATACCAAGAATTCTTATCTCACCCAGAGATATGTTACATTCACCACATGAATGCTGCTGGCAATCCTTACATCTTACCTTTATGTTTATTATAAAAAGAAAGCTGGGTTTATGGTGGAGGGGCAGGGGGAATATGGACTGGACCAGAACAGGGTTGACAGATCTCTTAAGGCTGCTTCAAGCTATCTTAAGGGTGAAGTTTGTCTTTTCAGAAGATGAGGACTGTATCCTCTGGCAGTTCCTCTGCTGGGGTTTGCTACTCATTTCCTGCAGTCCTGTTGAGTTTGAAGCATGGGATAATGAATTCTGATATACTGTATTGGCTTTAAAAGTGTTTCCTGGTTCCTTTCTCTAGTCCTCAGGGGGTGGCAGTGAATGGTTTGGAAATGGTAAGATGGCTTCTTAGTTTTTCAATTCCACAGAAGAGGCTGCTGAAGGGTTAGTCTGGGGGAGGGGAAGGGCAAGGCCTTGAAATACCTCAGAGCTTTTTGTTGGTAACTATCTCAACTTTGGCTGGGAGAAGCAGGCTGCAACAGAAAATCTCAGAGACTAGGAATTTTAGAGAAATGTTTGTTGTTACACAAGGATTCTGGGTGTTCCACACTTGGAGTCTACCTGGGAGACTGGAAGAGGGTATGGGGGATTGGGGCTGACAGGTTGAGCAGATAGTAGAGAAGCAAGGCAGCAGCAGGAGCAGCTGGCAGAGTCTGGATTCAGGTAAAATGTAACTAAAAGAAATGAAAGCTTTTCCTTTAGCTAAAAAAAAATGCCTTCCCATTAGGGGTACAGGGCAGGCTGGTATAACAAAAATGAATGGGTGATAGGGTTATCTCTGAAAATACAATTAAGTGGAAATACAATTAAGTGGAAGTACCTGACGAGGCTGGAATTGTTTGCTTCTTACCCCAACAATGGAGGCCGAAGAGGTAGAGCCCCAAAATTCCTGCAGGACTGAGAATGTGGCTCTCAGAGTCAATGAGGAAGGAGATGGACCACCCAGATACCATATAACTACCAGAGGCTCCCTTTTCATGATGACAGTGGTTGAGTTAGGGATGCTCTGGTAACACCAATTGCCCATGGCAGGCCTAGGAGATCAGCCTGGAGTGGTCCCTATGTGTTACCCCCTGCCACATGGATATTGGGAATATCTACCTAGACCAGCACCCTTGATAGCACTCAGGAAAAGGCCTAAACAGCCTCTGCAAGGTCAGGCAAGAGTGAGACCAGTAGCCAAGCTGGCCACACTTAACAAACACACTGGATTGTCTAGGTCTTCTCACCACAGGATGAGGTGAAGCAGTTAGTCACATAGCTTTTGCCAACAGGTGGTATCTTTTTGATGTGTTCTTTCATCTCTCCTGTGATTCAACTTAAAAGCCAGCTCTAAGACTTCTGCCTGTGAAGTCAGTGGTCATCTCATAAGGTCTAAGTTTAGCTTTGATGTTGGTATACCTCTGGGTAAAAAAAAAATGGGTCATGAGAAGTTGCTTTTCCTCAGTGCTCTCAGGATTTAAGTTAGTATCCTGTGAGAGCACATTTGTGAGGCATTTACAAACCCGATGAACTTTGCCTGCATGAGTTCTGGCCTGTTCCCAAACATGCCTTCACTCTACAGCCCAATTTTTTTTTTCACCAGACAAAGTTTTGACAGAGGAAACAGTATGAACTTTCACTATCCCATCTATCCCAGTCACTTCCCACAGAGGGAGAACTGGATCAGGATCCTTAGGAGCACAGGAATGAGTGACTGGTGGGGTAAATGTAGGCACCTGGTTTGGAGTTCCAGAAAAAAAGAAGTTAGAAGAGTTTTAGGTGAGTGTTGAGATTTGAAAGATAGGAGTTCCAGAGAAGGATTTAGTCATGTGGCTAGAAACAGATGGGCTAGAACAGAAATCTAGAAGAGAAGATTTAGAGTTGAGATACAAAAAGACAATGTAAATTCTTTTCAATAACAAGAAGCTGGAAGAGAATGTTTAGAGCTGAGATATAAAATGAGATAGGAAAAACACTTTTCACCTACCTGTATGATGGCAAAAGTTAGCTCCCATAAAATATCGGGGTCCAGCGAGCCATTAGGCAGCTATTTTGAGAAGTCAAAGGGATACTAAGGCCAGGTCTTTATGCAAAATGGATAAGCTTGGTGGTGTCTAAATAAGGCATAAGACTAAGAGTTTTGAGAGTCTCAAGAACACATCCTAGAGGTGAGGATGTAGAAATGTTTTTTGCTGGCTAATTTCCCATTATTGAGGCCCAGAAGAGGAGGGATTCTATCATTAAATCTGGGTTATCGCCCAGTTGAGTGGTCCTGGGGGGCAACATAACTACTGCTAAGAAGCTTGTCAGCTCTCAGAGTAGGTGTTGAGACAATGTCCAAAACCATGCAAGCCATCAGGAAGGTGGGTGTACAAACCATGTCATCCATCCCTAGACACTCATCAGCATCTGGAATAGGCATCAGGATAAAACCCATACCAACACAAGCCATCACTAAAAACTCTTAACTTTTCAGGAGTGGGCATCAAACCTAAACCTAGCCACTACAGGTACCTGTCAGCGCCTACAGTGGGTGTCCAATGCACTATCTATAGGAACTCCTTAGTATCCATGATAGGCATCCAGGGAAGAACCCTGTGAACAAAGTTCATGGACAGGGCTCCAATAGCAGGGAAGGCCAGGGATTTTGAGTGTCAGGTGAAAAGGGACAGCCATGACCAGTGAAGATTGTGGCTAAGGGTGGCCCTCCTCAAGACTTGAGTCCTACTGGAAAGCTGGACAGTCATGTTCTTTTCCAGAGACAATTGTTTGCATTTACGCTGACTGGAAAGGGAAAACTTACCAATTGAACCCTGTGATGTTTGAACACACTGTGGCAGGGCAGATGGAAGGTGGCCTGGTGGAGGCCCCAGTCAGGGTCTCTCAGTGCCTATGCATGCCTAAACCTAGAAGAGAAAGTGACTGAGTCACAGCACCAAAATGTTGGGGTTTTTGCACATGAGAAGAGACACACACACCACCCTATGCCACATGAGAGTTACCAAGTGGGTACCAGGGAGTGAAGCAAGGGAGGAGAAGAAGAGAAGAGATAGGCATTCATGTGGTGGCTCCTTTTAAGAGAATTGGTGGGCACAGATTTACATAGCCACAACTCTATATGGGTGCTCTGCTGGTGCCATGTTGGCTTTACCATGTGGCTGCTGCTGGCAGTTGTTATAACCAGATATCTTTTGTCTATTTTATTGTTATCCAATTGCAGGATCCCACCTGGTACATCACTCAAGTGCAGTGCCCACTGTCACGCAGGAAACTTAAAGGTCTCAAACCTCTTAAGGAAGCAGCTATTCTGCCCTACTTCTTTCAATACCTGTATTCTTGCAGTTATAAAGCCTAATGGAGCCTACTACCTAGTCCAAAACCCCAGGATCATTAACTCTGCAGTGGTTCCTATCTGTCCTATCATATAAAACCTTATACTTTAAATTCTACCATACCTCTAGGAACCTCATACTTCTTTCTACATTATAGTCCTAAATGATGCCTTTTTCTCTGTACCCATTAGTGCTCAGTCTCAGAATATTTTTGCTTTCACCTGAACTTATCCTGACACTTACCTGTTCGCACAGCTCACTTGGACTGTATTATTGCAAGGATTTAGAGACAGCCCACATTCATTTGGTCAGGAGCTAGCTTCTGAACTACATTCCTTGTCTCTCCAAAAATTAAAAATCATATAAAATGTGGACAAAAATCTTCATCTGCAGTCCATCATTGCAGGAAAGCCAAACTAGCACCTCTGCCCTTCTAAACTTCCTGTACAGCAGGAGTTTTAGGGTTTTACCTTCCAAAATCTAGCTGTCCATTCCCCAGGTCACCTATCTGAGTCTATTATTCCAACTCACAAGGCTACTATTGTAGACAGGAAGCAGACAATTTAATCCCTGGAAGCCCTCATCACTAAAGTGGCAATCCTATTGTTTCTTGGAATAGTTAGCTTCTTAAGATCCTGGATCTCTTCTTTCTCCCTTCTAGCTGGTCCCTTATACTAAACAACATTAGGATTCCCCCAGGAACCCTTTCTTCACCCAGTTACAAAACCCTTTCAAAAGCTCCAGCAAATCCTTCTTCAGGTCTACCTTCCAGACTTAACCAGACCTTTTCCCTTCATGTAACAGAAAAAGAAATTTTTGCTCATGGCATCTTAGGTCATCAGCTAGGACCCTCCTTTGCTCCAGTAGCATACCTATCAAAAAAACTAGATCTTACTACTCAGGAATGGGCACCATGCATATGTGCCCTCGCTGCTGCCAAGCTCCCTATTTGAAAGTCAAAAAAAATGTTCTTTTTTGTTATCTATTATTTTCTTCTCTCACAATAACCTGTCCTATCTCCTTCCAAAAGGCTTACAAACTTTAACCCCTTCTAGAGTTCTTTCTGTCCAAGTGGCATTAGTAGAAGATGCTACATTCACTTTCCAGCATTGTCCCCTTCTCAATATTTCTAACCTTCTTCATTGTCCTAATAATGACTACACCCTCTCTCATTAATGCATTGAAACTTTAGAGGAACTATTGCATTACTCCTCAAACATACAAGAGGGCACATTGCCCCAGGCCACTTATACCTGGTGTATAGATGGCAGTTCATTTTTTCAGGCTATGCCATGTTATCTGACACTGAGAAATTAGAGGCACAAATGTTCCCTTTACACACCACAAACCAGCAGGCTGAACTAATAGCCTTCACACAAACCTTCCAGTTGGCAGAGGGACAGTTCCTAAATGTTTACATAGACTCCAAAAATACTTTTTATATTCTATTGTCCTACATTGCCATCTGGAACTCGTGCAGGCTCCTTATAGTGAAAAGAGGATCAATTTTAAATTTGAGCCATATTATGGCCATGTTAAAGGCCTCCAATCTCACCAAAGCCATAGGAATTATTTACTGTTGGTCTCACCAGACAAACAGTTCCATTGTCTCCAAGGGAAACAACTGGGCTGATTAGGCAGCCAGAACAGTGGTCCTTCAGGTCACTGTTACTGTCTCTTAACATTTACCTCAGGGAATCCACTCACTACAACCCATACACTCAACTCCTAATACTAAAGAGACTCTGTCTTTTCTGCATCAGATTTTCCACCCTAACAGCCATGGTCTGGCTCACTTTGTGAAGACTCATCACCATCCTAACTCTGAAGATCTACAGTTCTTAAAAACTATAACTGCCTCTTGTACAATTTGCCAAAGTCAGAACCAAATTCCAAATATCATAGCAATTTCTTCCCCACCCATCAAGCCAGTGAGCCCATTTCAGGTTCAAGGTGGCAGTTGGACTTCTCCCAAATAGCCACTGTCAGGTGGGCCAAATGTCTTCTAGTCTTTTTAGATACATTTTCTGGATGGACAGAAGTATAAGAGTATCTTCTAATAAGAGAGCTCAGAGAGTTTCTGACCTCTTTCTCTAGATTATCCCACAGTTTGGAATTCCTGCCTCTCTTCAATCTGATAATGGTCCCATGTTTACCACACAGATTTCTTAAAAATATATACAGCATTCAATATTTTCTGGTGCTTTCATACCCCTATCCCTCCTTGTCTTCAGGCAAGGTAGAACTAGCCAACTATTCTTTAAAAAATATTCTTGTTAAAATGTCATAAAAACTTCACCTAGATTGGGTAAAAGTATTGCCCATAGCTCTTTTCAGAATTTGAGAACTTCCAAAAATATCCAAAAAAACCAAAACCAAACAAACAAAAAACCCTCTTGGTATCTCTCCAAATGAACTGTTACATGGAAGGTTAATAGTTCCCCCTAGGTTCTCACCAAAATCCTTACCTCTCCCTGACCACCAACTCCCTCTCCCCAATCTTTATCATCTCTGTTTCCTTCTGTGTTATTTTACAGACTATTCTCTGCCTAATCCATAGGCTAACCCCTTTCCATTCCAAATCAACACTGAAGACCAAGTCCATCTCTCTTCCCGAGGCAAACGCCCCCTCATCCCCCAAATAAATGGAACCCTATTAAGTAATTCTTACAACCCCCACAGCTGCCAAACCTGAAGGCTTCTCCCATTGAATTCATCTGCCTAGCCTTAAACCCCTTCATTCCTCCCCCACCCCAAGATAATCACCCTCAGATCTCAGAAGAGACCAGTGCCTTTGCCTCCAATTTACGACAAGTAAAACTATTCCATGTCTCTTCTTCCCTAAAATCCCTCAAGTTTTTTTTTGTTTCAGCTTGCCTCTACAGAATACAGAAACAAAACTGGAATTACAGGCAGAAAAAAAGTTCCATGGCATTTTGCAGCTTTACCCTCTATCTCTCCCCTAGGCTTTTTGTGCCCAGTAACAGTCCAGCCACTGCCCCTGAAGAATGAAAAAACCCTGAAGCCATCTTACAACTAGTAACAGGTAAACAAAAGCTTCACATGGCCCCTCCCTCAATCCTTTTGTACCCAGTAATCTCTCAGTGGCGGCTTCAGGCATGAAATTTAAGAAGCCCCTTAAAATCAGTAACAGGCAAACAATGATAGACCCCAGACTCAGGGTACTATCCTCTTGGGAAGGGGAGCCCCAAGATCACAGATTCCAGTCCAGTTGATGCAAATTGCAAGAGGGTTTATTGAATTTTGTCTGCACAGACGGGCTATCTCTCTGTCTCGGGAGTAAGACAGAAATCCTGATTAACAATCCCACATCTCATTTATAGGCTAAAGCCACAAAATCACCATAGAAACTGAGACAAATACATGATTGGTCACTTGAAAGTCATACTACAATCACAAAGTTGATTACAATAGCCTATAATCGCAAGATTGATCACAATAGTCATGGGGGTGCTCTCGGGTCAGCTGGAGGTCTCTTTGTTTTACAACCAGGTGTTAGTCACCACTATTCTGCTTGGAACTTCTGGTATTTAAATCACAGTTTCGACCATTATGTCCTAATGGTGGTTATCTGAGTTGATTACAGCCATCTGGGCTGAGTCACTCTTCTTCCTGAAGCAGACTTTTATAAACTTTTAGCTCCTTGTTCTCATGGGGGTGCTCTCCTGAATACTTGAACTGGATGCCTGGGTCAGGCCTTAGAACTTAGGGTCTTTCAAACAAGACCTCACCTGGCTCTGAACCCCAGCAGGACCTTTTTTAATCAATAACTTTTTCAGCCAACCACCCCCCTGAGGACCAGAAAAATAGAACCAAAAGCCATTTTAGAACTGGTAACAGGTAAAACAAGGCACTACCTCACGCCTTGCCCCAGACCTTTCTTGTGCTCAGTTCTCCCACCCAGAACAGGAGGAAAAAAAAAAACCAGAAGCCATTTTAACTTTGACAATGGGTAAACAAAAACCATTTTTAACCTCTTCACACCCCCAGACGTAACAGAGTCCCACAAACAAACTTTATTATGCAGCTCACATTACTAAGTGATCCTCAGTCTCTAACTACTGGAATCCCCAAGAAGAAAAAAAAAAAACACAAAAAATAGCTAGCTATCTCAAGGTTCATTTTGAGTACAGACAAAAGATCTAACTTAACAGTTATACATGTCCCAGTTTCAGACCCTTTTTCTCTCTTTCCTCTTCCCCATGTGACTTACTACTGTTGTACCCATGTTGAAGGCCTCCCAAATACCACCAGGGAGCTGAATTTGATGCAAACACATGAGGGTCTGTTTGCTATAAACAGGTTCAAACAATCCTGGGTTGAAACCCTTTGTTCCAGAGCAGCAGAGGATTTTCAGCCTGGAACCCAGAGGTGAGGAGGTTTTTGAAGAAAAGCCTATGTAAGCGAGGTGCTACACATTTTGGCATTTAAGAATTGGGTTAAGGGGTATGGGGTACAGTAGTTATTGGCTGAATTTTTACCACAACCCCAAGCCCTGAATCTGCTGGCTGAACTTTCCACATGAACCTAATTTTTTAATCTATTGGTTGCCAGACACACTCCCAGACCTAGGCCTTGCCCTCAGGCACCAAATGCCCCTTTTCCTAAACAAAGCTTTGTAAGGATAAAGCCCTGCCTTCACACCTACAACCTTAATCTAACCTTTCAACTCCTGATAGCAGAGTACTCACACTAAATCATTTGAATTCTGTTATTTCTCAAGTTTTTCTCACTAACTCATTGTTTCTTCCTGAGCTCCAGAAAATCGAAAAGCAACTTTAAATTAATCAAACCAAGCCTTGACCTCACCCAGAGTGCAGGAAATGTGCTTCAGAGTCCATAAGAGACACACAAATCAACTGCCAGAAGATACAGCTCTCATCCCCGAAAAGATGAATGTAGTTCCCCCAAGCCAATTTGAAACAGCCCCAAGAGACGATTGCCCCTGTTCCTGTCCAATCCATGTACTCCTGCCCCCTACATAAATTCTGCTTTCTTTTTATAGTAAACATAAGGTTGAGATGTAAGGATGCCTGGCACATGGTAGCTACTCGGTAAAGATGCTAACCTGACTGGGGCTGTCAGAACACAGCAAGTGGAAAGGACACATCCCTCTCATCCATATGCATGTCCAGGTGGGGCCACTTAACTCCCTGCCTGCACTCCCTTTTCTTGCATATTTGTATTCAGGTGTGGCTATGTAAACCTGCATCTACCTGCTCCCTTTTAAGGGAAATGACATAAGAGGCTTGTTCTCCTCTTCGCCTCTGCACCTGTCCAGCAAACTTCTTAAATAAACTCTAGTATGGGTTATTGGTAGTGTCATATGTTCCTCACATGCATTAACAACATTCTGGGCACTGTTTTTATTGATCCAGAACAGATCAGGCCTCTCCTTGATAGTACCAATCTTCATAAAAATTATTGTTCCTTTCAGTCCATACCTTGGCTGTTAACACTAAATTTCCTAATCCTCTTATTGTCTCCAAATTGTATTTCTTTCTGCCTCACTTGCTCTTTTTTATTATATACTTAAATAAGTGAATTAGTAATAAGTGAGGAATAGATTTAATGTTATCTTGAGATTTCTATAAAAGAAATTCATCCACATTTTTTTGAAGTATGTATTCAGGCAAGTTCTCAGGACATGAGAAGAAACCAGCCAGGTTCTTTGCCAAAATATTACAGAAATGACCTCTAGCTAATTTGCCAATAAAGTTCCCTCTGATACTCTTGATCTGGGTCTCCATTGTATACATTGCTGTCAATACTACTGTCTTCCAGACTACTACTATTATGACCCTTTAAGCTTTGATTTTATGTGTTCAATTGTTTTTCTCATCCTAAATTCTGAAGTTTTCCACCAGTTCTCCATAAATATAGATAGGTTTATTGTAATACTGTCTACATTCTGATACTTACTTCTCTATGCATAGTTTCACAAATTCTAATTGGTTTTATAATAAAATCAAGAAGCCAGATATGGGGTGTAAATGTGGAATTATCAGAGACAGAGCAACAAGCTATGGCTACTTCCAACCCTTCCAACTCCTCAGTGGAAATGAGATTTTATCTCCATAAATTTTTAGATTGAATGCTTTCTCAGACTGAAAGCTTCCTCAGACTGAATGGCCTGAGATCCTGTCTCCTCCTACTTTATATTACTTTCTTTGTCCAGCCATATTCCTTTCTGTCTCTACTATCTTAGTGCTGGGATTAAAGGCATGAGATCCCAAGTACTAAGATTAAAGGTATGTAAGAGTACCACCTGGATACATTTCACTTTTAGACTAGATTAATTTCTTATATCCCAGGGTAGCCTTGAATTTCCAGAGATCCATCTTCCTCTGTCTCCTGAGTGCTAAGATTAAAGGTGTGAGGCAATACTTCCTGGCTTCTATGGCTAAATAGTGGTTGGCTTTGCCCTTTGATTTTCAGGCAAGCTTAATATGTTAGAACATACACAAAATATCACCATAGTCCAATATATTTGTGCTGCTATGGGAAAACACCATGACCAAGGCAATTTAAGAAAAACTTTATTTGGGCTTATGCTTTAGAAGGTTAGAATTTATAATGGTGGAGACAACATGTCAGAAAATAGCCAGATGAGGAAATCTGCAGGTCTCATTTTTAACTAAAGCACTTAGAAGGGAAAATATACTTGATGTAGGGGAAGAATATGAACTTTCAAGACCTACTCCCAGTGATGTACTATTTCTTTGTTCTGACTTTACAGCCTGCCCAGCAGTGCTCCCCACTGGGACACCGAGTGTTCAAACACCTGAGCCTATGAGTGCCACTTTTCATTCAAATCCCCAAAATGAGGAACAGTACTTGATGATTCCATCAGAAATTCTAAATATATAACATGACATGAACCTAAGTTTTAGGATCCAGAGAAAAGTCTAAATGAGATAACACACACACACACCAATAATTTTAGTATATAATCATAATATATGTTCACATATGTAATAACAAACATATATAAGTATTTTAGTTTGTATTATTTAGAAAATTGCACAATATGACTATAACCAATGGAGCAATTTATTTGTAGAGGTCATTTCTTTCTGGTCAAGTACTACTGATTATGAACATTATCTATATAATCTGAAATGGCAAGAATATTTGTGCTTATATTTGTGGTTTATCTAGTTTTAGTGAATAGCTAGAAACTTCTTAATCATTAATTACAATGGTTATATATCTTTCTTATTAACCAAAGATTAGAGAAGAGAGAGATCAAGTGGAGGCAAGACCAAGTTCTTTCCCCTGCATCAAGACTGGGCAAAGCAATCCAGGACAGGAATTAGATTCCCCCAAGCTAGCTCAAGCACAGGGGACAGGTATTGACCATACCACTAAGATCCAACTTGATGTGCCATAGTTTCTTGCCAACCATGGGAGGTTTGACCCTTTAAAACAGTATGAGGTGGAATGGATGGGAGAGGTTAGATATAAGTTGGGAAAAGAAAATGGGAAAACAAGGAGAAAAAACTGTGGTTAGTATGTAAAATAAATAAAAAAATTAATAAAAATTAGATTTAGAGCAACAAGAATATACATCCATATATAAAGAGACATATATCTGTTTTAAAAATAGACATTCTGTTTTCCTTGAATTTCTATTTAAATGGTTTCTCTTAAAGAAAGAGCTTGACTCTTTATAGAAATATTTGCCTTACTATAGAATTAGTTTTCTTATTCCTTTAAACAATTAGAGAATGGAAAATTTTTGAAAATAATTTTAAAGTAGTAGTTAAATTAAACAAGTATTAATGTTTAGAAACCCATTGTTTCTGTTCAGATTTATTTAAGCCTTATTCTGTGTTTAACAAAGTGGAGCATGGTACATAAAGTGATGGGAGAGCATAAATGAGCCAGAGATTTTATTGACGAGGAGATTAAATAGATATTAATAAAGGGAGAGTAGGAGCAAGAGAATTTTTAACAATCATCAAAAATGTAAACATAGACATCAATGAGCTATCATTTTAAATCTGCAAGAATGACTTACAGAAACAACTAGGCAAGAAAACAAATGAATAAATAATAAAAATTAAATTAAAATGCTTGTGAAAATTGCAAGAAGATAAGTACTATTAAATTGCCAGTGGAAATATAAAATGATAGAACAAATATGAAAAATAATATGACAATTTCTATTTGTGTGTAATGTATGAATACATATGTATATATGCATGTGAAAGGCTGAGATAATGTTAGATATCTTTCGTTAATTATTCTTTTTAAATTTTTGAGACAATGTCTCTCACTGAACCTGAAGCTTGTTGACTTAGCTGGGATACTTGAATTACTTTATGAATATACCTTTTTCCTCAACCCATAATATGTGATTCCAGGCAATATTTTTAAGTGAATTTTGGGAACCCTGGCTCATGTCTACAAGCTTATGTTGCAGTCATTTTACAGACTGAGCCATCTCCCCAGCCCCTGATATGAATCAGAATAATATTCTCTCTCTCTCTCTCTCTCTCTCTCTTTCTCTCTCTCTCTCTTGTATGAGCATGTGCTCCACAGAATAAGTAATGAAATCAGAAGAAAGGAAATTGGTTCTCTCCTCATACTCTAGGATCTATCTGGTGTTTGAATTTAAATTATATTGCAGGCATAATTGACTCACTGAGATGTCTCCTTGGCCAATGTTATCTTCTTATGAGTTCTCATTTTGTTAGCTCTTTTCTATATTAAAGGTAGTTTCATAGGTGTCTGCAGGTCAAGTTTAATTACATACTATAAATACTAATTTAAATGTACCTTATATCTATCATAATTCAATAAAGAAGTTTAAAATCACAAAATATATTTAATTGTAGGAACATAATACAAAGAAAAATACTCTCAAAATTAATAGATTAACATAATCAAATTGAGTATAAAGTAGGAAATGCTTTATGTCTCTCCTGAGTAAAACATGTTTTAAGTAGAGTCATGAAATTAATCACAGCTAATGATAGTTAGAAAAGCAGCACAGTACAGTTTTTATTATGCATTTATACATATATTATGACTCTGAAAAAGTAAGATTTTAAAAAACACCCAAATTTTAAAACCATGATTAAAACAGTAACATGTCTTTCTTGGGATCAGAAAGCTATGTTTTCAATTCACACAAGACTTACACCTTTTCTGTGTGTGGTGGCCTGTGTTTTCAATTCCAGCATTCTGGAAGCAGGGATAGGTAGATCTCTGTAATTTCAAGAGTAGTCTTCTATATTGTGAGCTTCAAGCCAACCAGGATTATATAATAAGATGTTCTCTAAAAGAGGATGCAGAAAAGGAAGGGAGGAAGGGAGAAAAAAGGATAGAAAAAGAAATAAAGATAAACAAAAGAAAGAATGAATGAAAGAAAAATAAGATAGAAAGAATTCAGAATTTGGAGAGAACTCTAGTATTGTATGACCATTACTCATGGGAGATATTCCATGTCTAGCACTAAACATTTTTTGGCAATCTGTGGCTTCTAGGAGGAGCATTATCCTAATGTAAAAATAGTTAAACTATTTCATGTGTATATATATTTAGGAAATTTTCATACCAGATCTTGATGGTAAGAACTTGTTGCTGATGCCCCATGCTTTGGTCATATGCCTTGGACTAACTCAGGCAGGTAATGATCTGTGTGTTTTGTTCCTGCTGACTAATTTTTACATTGCTGAATGTATTATACAGGCTACTGGAGAGGAAAGCCACCAACAGACTTATCTGTGAACCTCATGAACTACAATAATGACCAGCATGACAAGATAGGCAGACAGGTAAAATATTTGCATGAATGTTATTATTATAACCAATTTTTTTTTGCTTTGATTTAAGGATCAGTTCACAGGAAGAAACATTTCTCTCTTATTGTGAATCTAGCCAAGAACCCATTACTGTGGAGTTTATAGGCAACAGGAGTGAACCTATTACTATTATTTTGCAAAGTGTACATCATATCAAACTACCTTCAAAATGCACATCTTTATACCCACAGATTACTGAACTATCAGACCTTATCAGAAAACTTCTTCATGAAGTGGATAATGGTTAATATAGAAACTCACAAGTGGTCTGAGTAAAGAGTACAAGTGTAACGTGGAAGAAAAAGCATAAAGACTGTATGGTGGGGAGGGTTGGGGTGAAACCATGTTATCTGGCCATGACAGGACCATTACACTCAAGTAGCTTTGGTTGCCTGCACAAGAACACACCAGTCAATTATAGCATGGTTGAGGGAAGGGCACATGAGTTCTCATCCCTACCTGAGGAGCTAGTGGCAGTTGATAGTTGTTCAGTTAGATCCAATTTCTTTTATGGATGTAGTCCCTGATAGGTTGACCATGTGTAAGCAAATTATCCCATACCCAATGTGCATATGGAGTAGCTTTAATTGGACTAAGTGGGTTATTAAAAAGAAGACATGATATTGGAAAGAAGACATAAAAAAGAATCTAGGAGAAATTGGAGAGAAATGAATATGATTGAGATATATTTATATTGACATTTTTATAACAGAAAAAATTAAAAAGTATGAAAAGGAAACCATTTAGTCTAATAATTCTTGCAGTTAATATATTTACATCTTTTATGTTGTCCTCTGTTTTGAAAGTAAGCACTAAAAATTTGGATAATGAATTTTTCCCTTGAAAATTGTTGAAATTAAGCAAAACTTTTCTTTAAATTAAACAAAATGTAGAAATGTTTCTATCAAATATTTGTATCTTTTAGTTGTGCTTTATTTCACTTGCCTAGACAAAATTATACAAAATTATAAAGTGACAAAAAGGTGGTACAAGACAGATCAGTGAGTCTAGTTTCTGTCAACAAACTGTATGACCTGAATTCAAAGCCCAGATCATAGGGTTTAAGGAGAGAACACATTTTCAAAAATTATCTTCTGTGGAGCATGCACACAAACATACACGCACATGAGTAAAATTTAAGAAAAAAATTAACATTACCTATTCTTCTTTTTCCTTTTTAATTTTTGAAAATCATGTACATATATACTGTATTATTTTCCCCTCCTCCTCTCCCCTCCAACTTCTCCCATGTCCTCCAAATCTCTCTAATTCATAGCCTTTTCAAAATAATTATTGTTACATTTATGTCTCTATAAATGTATATAGATGAATACTGCATGATGAGTCTAATTGGTGTTGTTTATATTATTATACATATAAAGCTGACTACTTAGAATTGGATGGTCTATCCATGGCTCATCCTTGGATAAGGCACACTTTTCTCTTTCAGCAGTCATTAATTACCTGTAGCTCTTTATGATTGGGACCTTGTGAGATTTACCTCATTTATTTTGACATATCAATTGATGCTGTCTTTGTGTGGATCTTGTTTAATAGACAACATTTTTGAGATTTTTATATACACAGCTTTATTAGTAACTACAGAAGATATTATCTTGTAACAAACATCCTGGTTTTCTGGCTCTTAAAATCATTTTGTCCCCTCTTTTACAATGTTCCCTGAGCTTAAGACATAAGGGTTGTATCAGAGGTGTATTATTTGTTGGCTTACAATCCAATAGCCAAGTTGTTCTCTGTATTTTAACCAATTGTGGATTTTTGTAGTTATCTCTGTCTGATGAGAGAAAAAGAAGCTTCTTTCATAAAGACGGTTACACTTATCTATGAATGTAAGAATAAACGTTTAAAATGTATCTGAGAATTATACTGACATAGGAAACGAGTAGTAGTAGGTTTTACTCTGGAGTCCAAGATCTCTCTAGACACTCATCTGTTTCAGTTGTATAATACCAAACAAGGATTCCCTTTTTATTGGTGAGTCTGAATTCCAATCAGATGCATGTTGGTTACATCTAAGACAGAAGTGCCACTCCTGAATCCTTGGATTTATCTTATAATGTTTGCCATTGCTGTGATTCACTGACTTCACAGCTTGAAATGACTTGTTTTTCTTTCTTGGAAGCTTGACAAAATCCTTCTACCCTGTCTGTGATCTTGCCAGCACTTTCAGATGGCAAAGACAGTTTTTTAGACAAATGTTACCAGGTCATTTATTCAGTTCCTCTAAGTCCTGTGTGTAGTATACTCATCCATAGGATCTTATCCTTAAGTTATGGGATCCAACCAAAGACTTTAACAATAGCCTAGATTATTTTGGAACCCCATTCAACAACGTTGACCTTGAGGGGAACTTGATACTGAAGAATTTGCTTTTCTATAACTCTTGTAGTGAAGATTATAACCCCAAATGGCTTCACTATTTATGTGGGTATCTATCTACCTGTTTATCTTTCTATCTATCTATCTATCTATCTATCTATCTATCTATCTATCTATCTTATTATATATATTTAGAACTTAGCATAATATATTTCCCTATGGCTTTCTCCAGCATTGTCTGTATTTTTATCCATCCTTCATTCTTCTTCCTTCACATTGTTTCCCCCAATTCCCAGTTACATATCTCTGCCTAGTTCCTTCAATTTCCCACATTTGACACCTGTGCTATACTGTTCCTTTCTCTAGAGTTCAGTCTTTCTGCCAGTGTAATACTGGTTTTTAAATTATCATAGCTTTGTAACCTAGTTTGAAATATAGAATATTAATCCCTCCATTATTGATCTTTTGGCTCAGAATTTCCTTGGATATCCAGGGTCTTTCCCTTACCCCTGCTTCTGTGAAGGTCTTTGAAATATTGATTGGGATTTCTTTGATTCTCTGTATTGGTTTTGATATACTGATTATTTCCACAGTATTACTTCTACAAATCCACGAGCATGCCATTGTCTTTGTTGTCTTATTTCTTTCTTCAGAGATTTGAAACTTTTTATTATAGAGGTCATGATCCTTGGTTACAAGTCTTCTTAGATATTTTTAAAGCTATTGTGAATGACAGTCTTTGCATGATTTCAACAAGTTTGTATTAGTATAAAGAAAAACTACTGATTTCTGTGAATAAATTTTTTAATCCTGCCACATTGTTAAAAATATTGCTCATTTTTACACATTTTCTGCTGCAGTATTTTGGATCTTTTGGGTATAATATGATCTGTAAAGAAGAATAATTTGGCTTCTCTTTCAAGATGACTTGAATTTACCATCTTTCCTTACTGCCTAGTGCTTCATTGAAAAGAAAGGGGATAATTGCATTCCAGATTGGATTTTTAATTGTATTTTATTAGGATTTTTAAATTTTGATTTTTTTAACTCATTGTACAAATTAAGGAGTTCATATTTGGAATGTGTGTGATAGAGTAGCACAGGTTGGCAATAAACTTAGTTTGAAACTATATTGTATGAAAGGAGAAAAAAATTCTAGAAAAAGTAAAAAATTCATGAAACTTTCCAGGGCAGGTAGAAACTTCAAAAATGTCCTAAAATCAATTCTCACTTCTGTTTGGCCAGGCAGATCACAACCTCCAAGACCATGTTCCACCACAAATATCTTAGTGAGCAAAGCTAATCTGTGCTACAGTTGTGGGTTCAAATCACCTTTACTTTCCCCAGAGTAGTACTGGCATCTTTTAATAGGATGATATCATGGGCACCCAGGCCTTTAAGCAGACTATGTCACAAAGTGTGATGCAACAAACGCTGACTGCAAGGAGATCCAGTATGTCCAATGCTGAGGCTGGTACTGCTGTTCCCACAACTGAAGTTATGTAGTATCTCATACCTGAACACTAACACCATTCCTCCAACCCATGCTCTGGCCAAATACATATAGTAACCTCAGCTCTTTCTACCTGCATATCCTCTCCCATTAAATAAAGTATCATGTAGGGCACGGTTTGCCTTTGCACAACTTGCTGGAACATTCTATTGCCGCTTATGCTAATTAGGCATCGAGTAGTGACCAATCTGATGTGCTTATGCTAATTAGGCATCGAAAAAGGACCTATCCGATGCCATCCTCAAATATGTTAATGAGCCATTATTTTGGGCCAATCACCAGCCATATGCTAATGAGTATCACTTTGAACCAA
>PVIH01022642.1:0-26666 GCA_004025045.1 Sigmodon hispidus | reverse complement strand
ATGGAAAAAAAAATTCAGAGGGAAAGATGAACACAAAGAAAATATAGGTGTAGCAATCTTATTTGTATTTCTTCCCTTGATAAGCCATGCTTATCATTCTTATCCTCTGTATAGTTATTGTTAACTCTTCCACATTTTAAATTCTTTTTACTGTGTTTTTTTTTTGATAAATACAAAATAAAGAAGGAAAAAAAATAAATAAATAAATAAAAAGAAAATATAAAAAGAGAGAGATGTCATTGTACACAAGAACTCAAGACCAGAACATAGGTAAATGACACAATGCCTCACTTCTACATTAATGGCTTCTGGCAGAGAGGTGTGTAAGGCAAGACTTTTTTTCTTTATGAGTCTGGCCACAGTGAGTTTAATTGTGCTACAGGGAGTGAATAAGCAGCATGAAAGGGCAGTTTTGTCAATGGGGAGATTGCAACAGTGGGCATTATACTAAGAGGTCAGATATCTGTGTTTGATGGGATGCATGATGTAAAAACACCAAACAATAAATATATATATGAAAAAATAAAAAAATGGAAAAAGAAATACTATGATTAATATCATGATTTCACTGGCTTTGTAACTTTTAAAGGTTTGGTTTATTTTCTTTAAGTTTTATGGAGTAATATATGTATTTGTCATGGTTCTTTAAATTTTAGTTGAATTCGGTAGTAAGTTCTTGTGTTTGTTTTTGTTATTGCTGTTTATTTATTTTTAGTATGAAGTATTTTATTATATTTCAAGTATTTCAAGCTTACGAAGTATTCATTTGTTAAAATCATTCATTGAATTTAGATCTAAATTTGTTATCTAAAAACTCACCAGTCTTTTTTTCAGAATCTTGAATTTATCAAAGCAAATTTATAAGGTATGCCCTTATGATTTTCAGGACTTTCTTTCATATCTGTTATTATGTTTATGTTTCACTTTCTAGTTTTGTTGAAGTAGGTCTTCCCTTTGTTTGTTTAATTTGGTTAAGAATTTGCCATTTGTGTTTAATCTTTAAAAAATAAAAAAGTTAATAATAATAATAATAATAATAATAATAATAATAACAAAGCACACCCAAGCTGCAAGCCCAAACCACTGAACAGCTTGGCATCTGAAACATCTTGTACTGGCACCTTGGAGCCCATTCCCTCCAGAGGAACACCTGACCCAGTCTTGATATTAGGAAGAGGAATTTGGACTTGCCTGGAGTGGATGCTGAATTAAGCCACCTTGGAACCTTGGGACATCTTGCCCTTGATGGGGAGGAGATAAGGAGATGGTGAGACCAGAGAGTGACTGGGAGGGGCAGGAGGGGGAAGGGAGTTTGAACAAGGAGATACATGGATAAAAAATGAGACTTTATTCAAAAATAAATAAAAAATCAAAAACAAACCAAACAAAACTTATGTATCTTAATGTATCAAAGCACACTTTTAAAATTGTTATATTCTGAGTATGAAATGTTTTTTTTTTTTTTTCCTCTCTGGCAGGTTCATCACCTCTGTTGCTGAAGTATTTGTTCCTCTGTCTTAGAAAATTTTTCTTTGAAATTTCAATGAACACTGAAGATCAAGAGCTTTTTGGGGAACCTAACAGAAGAAGTAATAAGGAACAATCACTTATTAAAATGAAGAACCACTTACCAATTATTAATGTTAATATACAACTATTAGGAATATTTATAAATCAATGAAAAGGAATGCTCTGAATATTATGTTCAAGGGCAGCATTCCACAGCACATGAAAATATTTTAACTTTAAATTTATTTTGTATGTGTTTATTGAAAAATACTTCTTAGGCACTGTATTTTGATAATATTCTCTCCTTGCTAACTTTTCATAGGGCATCCTGCCATCTCCTACTACAGACAATTTTTTCTCTTTTTCTTCAGAAAAGAAATAAACAAGCAAAAAGGCAGCCTAAAAGAACAAAACAAAGCACATACAGAGAGAGAGAGAGAGAGAGAGAGAGAGAGAGAGAGAGAGAGAGAGAGAGCACATATAACACAAAACAATACCCATATAAATACAACATAAGAAATAATACTATACCATCATAAGATTAATAAGACCAAAAATGTTCCAAAAAAGTAATATAAGACAAAATTAATCTACAAATAACACTGATTTGATTTGTGCTTGGCATCTACTACTGGGATGTGCCCTTCCCTTAAGTTTAGTTTGTATAGCCAGTGAGACTATATTGAGAAAAACTAGGGGTGAGAAATAGCATGGGCAGAAACTTCCTGAAGCTACTTTTCTTTTTCTTGATAGAAACATCATCCTCATGCAGAGATATGGTTTTTATGTGTTCGCAGGAGAGATCTATGAGGCCAACACTGTAGCCTCACATCAGAAATATTTTCTTCCTGCTCTTTCATTTTTACATGAAGACCTCACCTGATCAGAAGAGCCTTTAAAGCTCTAATTTGTGCTTCCCTGCATTGAGGAGGGACATTGCCCATTGTTACAGTACAAGAGGAATAGGAAATAAAGCAAAGTTGTGTTTTGGACTGATGTGTTTTGTGCTTACAGAGGGACTTCTAATGGTTGTTACACCAATAGCCACATGCTCACATGGGTATCTCAATTGGGTATCAGCTTCTCTGGAAAGCAAGACACTGGTTCCATTTCCTGGGTGTTCAGCTCTTATGAGGAATTGCTTGGCAAATCTGGGCAGCAATTTTTGTGTGCTTCTCTAACAACTTAAATAGACAAACACAAACGAAAGCTGGAAAAAGAAAAGTGGGGTCTCTAGAAGATTTAGACCAGTAGAATCAACCAAATAGAGGCCAACTTGCCAAGAATCGCTGAGGGGGCAAGAACTTGACATCAAGCGGAGAGAAAAAGGAAGCAGGACTAACAAGCAAGATGGAGGAGACAGTTACTCAAACTAAAACAGCAATGACAAGAGCAGACAAAAATAAATGGCCTATAAATAACTGCAGTAATAAGAAAAATGGCTCCAAATCAGATATAGTCAACAGCCAAGCCAAAGACCCCATATTCTAATGCCAGATGTTGGGGGTATATCTGGTTCAGAGTCAGATGTTTTAGTTTATCTATGTTCAGGGTCCTGCTAGTTCCCCTTGGAAGGGAGCAAGAAGGCATGGAGAGCAACAACATAGTCTTTAGAAAGAGGTTGAAACAAGCAAATCTAAATTTACAAATGGAGGGATAAGCCTTAATCACCCTTCTCCCAGACCCTCCACCCAGCCCAGGGAAAGAGCTTTGATTTGCTGGCATGTAAAGCTCTGGCATGGCGGTTTCTCAGTGATCTAGGTCACCTTGTTTCAAGACTCTATTCTTGTTGTCAAGGTCCCACACAAAACCCAAGTTGGCTTATGAGGAAGTGCTAAGAGCATATGTCTTAAGGCACCAGTTATCACCAAATTGTACTGGCTAAGGCCAAGGCTGGTCTCCAGGCTCCTGAAAGCCTTTGTGGCCTATATATTCTATAGCTAACATGAGTATAAGTTTGTAACATGAATATTAATCTGTATTTCTAAATTATATATTACATTTTAAGTGAACTTCATAAGTATAATACCACAAACAAAAGTAGAAATATACATAGTGTATAACAAAAGTAAGTTTAAAATTGTTTCAATAAACAAAAATACATACCAATATAAAATATTTTGAGATTACTAGTATTTTTTAATTTTAGTAGATTTAATATTCTGTCTCTTATTTTATTATTTTTATAGCTTATCTACCTATTGCTCTTTAGAAAAAGATCTTTGGATTTAACTCTTATGTTTAGCTTTATTTTTGACTATGACAAATAACAACTTACAACCAAACCCCTGAAGAATGACAAATATTCATATTCCATTGCATAACCAAAATTCCATCATATCCAATCTACCAAGTGTGATTGTTGTTTTCTAGACTACTTTTTGTTGTTTGTAGGTGCTGGAATCTGTGTTTTTTTACTGTCAGCACTTGAAATTCTAATTGCTTTATTTTGATATTACCAAATCTTTCTTTGCATTTTTTTGATTATTCGTTTATTTTTCTGATGGCTCTTTTAATATCTTTCCATAAACTTGGTGGCTTTTAGTCAGAACAAAATAAATATTTTTTTACAATTTTGGAAGCCCACAGTATAATACCAATGTATCTACAGTGTCAGGCTTATTGCAAATTTTCAAGTAAAGCAACATTCCTTGCCTCTTCTTGCTTTTTGAGAACTTATAAGTTGTATACTATGCATTCCTTAGCAAGTCACTTTATAATTTTAAATTGTTATTATAATGCCTTAGTTTTGGGGATTGTGAATAATTTTTAGGTTGCAAGAACCATATTATTGAATTTCAAGGGCTCCAAATAATTGAATACTATGCCATTTTTATGTCTTTTATTTATTCATAGCCACAGATTTTCTCAGTCATGTGAAATTCAAGGTTCTAGAAGTTAAGACATGATAATACTTTTTTTTTTTTTTGCAATTCCAGCCTGAGTTTATTGATCTTGGAAGACTATATATGTACTTATTGAGATTTCCCACCTCCTTTACACCAAGAAGTTCTTTTTCTCTATTTTTTAATGTTTATTTTTATAGAATAAAGTCTTACTTTTTAATCCATGTATTCCCTTGTTTCAACTCCCTTTCTCCTCCTGACCCCTCCCAGTTAGACTTCAGCCTCCCTCCTCCCCAACCCCTGGCCCCTATATAGAAAGGACAAGAGGTCCCAAGATGGATTAGCTCAGCATCCACTCCACCAATCCAATCAAGTCTGATTTTCTCATCCTAATATCAAGACTGGGTTAGGCATTTCTCTGGAGGGAATGGGCTCCAAGGTGCCAGTCCATGCACAGAAACACAGGCTGAACATTTCCCTAGAGGCTCCACATATTGCCTATGCCAGTGGATAGTTGCTTACCCTTAGAGGGCTATTTTTCCAGATGGTTCCTAGGTGGCTGTTTTTAAATCAATGAGCCCCCAGCCAGCACTCTGAGAATTTTTCTCATGGTCCCTATTCCCCTGGCTCATATAGAGCCTCCTCCCCTGCTATCAGCTGGACCAGAGACTCAGCCAAAGGCTCAGCCATGTATCCCTGCCTCTACCTCTACTCATTGTTGGATGTAAGTTTTGTGATGGCACTTAGGGAGGTTATTTGTTTGATTATGGGGGAGATACTGTTAAGGCAACACTTTCACTATTGGTTGGAGACCTAGGCAGGAACATCCTGTGTGTTCTTAAAGGTTTCCCTTGCACCCAGTCTTTTCCCAATCCCATATTTGTTTCCTCTATTAAGATCTCCATCTCTTTTTTCTCTCCCTCCTTGTTGGCTTAATCATTGTCTTCTCTCATGATTTGTTCCCACCTCTTTTTTGTTGAGACCTCTTATGCTTCCAATTAGCTAAGGAAATCTTCTCTATACTTTTACAGGAGAAATTACCGAATGACATTACCTTTGTGTCTTAATCTAATCAATATTTCTTATTTTATGTTATAAATTTGTCCTGTAATAGTTTACCACATTCTTTTGGTTGATTTCTTGTTCTTGTTTGATGTAAAAGATTTTTGGACTCGTTTGGGCTAGAGGTTTTGTCCTTGCTTATGGCAGCTTTTATTTCTCAAATAAATGATTTAGATGCTTATATTAATTTTATATTGTTTGGACTATAACTTAGGCATACTGTTAGCTAGTTTTTTTTTATTTTATTTTGAATCAACTCATTTCTAGTAATCTACCTGCCATGTGTCCTGGTCCGTGGCTCACCTGGATTCTTTACATGGTTCTTCTTCTTTCGGGGTTGGATGGAGTCTGACGAACTCAGCCCTCCTTCTACCTTTCTCTTTTCTGATCCTCCACCCTCTTCTATGGTACACTACATATGCCAAAAGAGTTACTTTATTTACAGCATACAGATAACATTTCCAGAACACTTCCTCTTTTCTGCCAAATAAAAAAGGAAGATTTTAATTTTTATATAGTAAAATCATATATAACAGAAGAGCTATCGACAAAATTATAGTTATAATACTTAGTCTATTTGTAATTAACAAACTCCACTCACTTCTATAGTGATCTACATAGGCCAAAATAGTTACTTAATTTAGAACATACAAAAAAAAATTTCCACCGTACTTGCTGATTTTTAATGTTTCTTTGTCTATTCTAGAAAATAGATTTTTTATTTTACTCATACTAAATAAAACATCTCACCAAAATCATTCAAAAGTTTAAAAATTTTATTAATGACATTCTTTATTAAAAATCAAATGTTAAGTAACTCTTTTATAAGTTTAAAGTTAAAATTTTGACAATTTCCAGCTTTAAAATATTCTGGTTAATACTGCGACATAATTTTACATTGTAAAATTGTACCTACTATAATGGTGAATACTATGAAAACTAGTCAAAGAATAGTCAGAGAATCTTTGAGGTTTCCCTTACTATCAGGCAAAAGGGAAGCAAATATTTGAGGTAACCCACTGTAGACCATATAAACAGCAGTAAATAAAATGATACGATTGATTATTTCATGTTAATTTAATAACTCCCCAAATGCAACTAGATAAGCATCATATTCTAGGATTTTTCCAATTAAACTTAACAATATAAATGTTAACAAAATAGCCATTTGATTGATACCTTAAGGATTCCCATATGATAAAATTTAGTGCTATGATATTCTTAGAATAAGATTTTATTAAAATGTATGTGATAGATATATCTGATATGTTAGGAACATTTACTAATTGTACTCGATTTGGAGAAAGTATGAATTAATTTTTAAAATTTTCAGTGTTTTTCCACTGAAAGTAAAATAAAACACCTGACTATCTAAAATTATAAAATAAGTTTTTTATTAGAAACATCTTGTCCTTAAAATTTTATAACTTTGAAATAAATATTGTCTAAATTACTTCTTAGAAATTGCATCTTTCTGAAACCATTACATTTACATTATCTCTTAATAAAAAGTTCTCAGTAAGTCTTCAAATAGATTCTACCATCAATTTAAAAGGCTATTTCCTAGATGTTAATATTATAATTAGGGGAGCACATGTCTCAGTGATAATGAACTTACAATATACTGCGTGAAGTGGACACTAAAAAGTAATTTCAGTAGTTTGGGGTGATTTAAAAGTCATTTTCCTTCATTCATTTTTAGACTAAAATTCTTTACTTTATTTCACATCATAAATGACTATTATCATGATGAGATTTGTGGATAATTACCACATTCAGTCAAAGAAAAGAATTTTACAAAAGATAAGTAGTCATTGCTAATAATAGTTATTGCCACTCATATTATTTACAGGATATCATTATAATGATATAAATATATTAATTTCTGCTAATGAACAATCACTTTTGTTAAAACAAAAATTTTGCATAAAGATTAAGAAATAAATCCTACATAATTATCACAACCCTAAGTTTATTACTGTTAATCCACATAATTATAGGAAAGGACTCTTAAATGTTGTTTTCCAACTTTCATGTGTACAGGTGTATATGCATTCAAATATACACAAAAGACACAGAGAGTAATAAATGTGATAAAGAATGTTAAATATATTAGAAAAGACAATCTCATAATTGGAAGCCTAAATGATATTTTTATAATAATTTTAGGTCATTAATTATAAAATATTTACTTGAATGAGCATGCATATTTCTTTGGTACTTTGTAACCCAGCGTCTCTCCAAAACCATATGTTTGAATGCTTTCTACTAATTATAAACATGTTTAAAGAAACACATACATGAAAATGAAAAGGAGAATACAGGTTAGAGTGTTTTATTTGAGAGAGTAATGTGATAGTGAGAAATAGGAAAGGCTTGGCAAGAGATATCTAACACTAAAGATGTTCAGGAAAGGGAGTGCAAACTTGCTATTAAACGCATTGTGTAGGAAGGTATTCATGAGCTACATGCCAATTTTAGATCTATGGAAAGTTGATGGCTACCAGCAGCAACAGACTGAGATTTTTACTAACGGTTGTGTCTACTAGTAGATAGATCAGATTCTACTGAATGGCCTCCAAATCAAAAGTTCCTGAATATTACAAACTATAGCCAATAATAATTAAACACTAAAAATACAGAACAAAGAAAGAACTAAAAAAGATACAAACAAAAACAAATGTAACATATTAAAGCACACCTCTTAAAATTATATCTGACTTTTTACTCTAAAACCAGGGTGCTAAGCAGAAATGGTTTACAGATTCTAAGAGACAAAAGATGTCAGCCCAAAATACCATACCTAGCAAGTCTTTTAATCACCAAACATAGACAACATATTTCATAATAAATCTATCTACAAATCTAGCCAGAAAAAGGGTTTTAGAAGGAAAACTCCAACCTAAGGAGGTCAAATTATGTGAAAACACAGGCAATAATTGATCTCATACTAGCAAAATTAAAAGAAGGAAACACACACACACACCACCACTACCACCACCATCACCATTATCACCACCCATGCCACCAACACCACTACCAGCAACAAAACCAACTTAAGCAAAATAATAAGTTTGGACAATAACTGGTCATTGCTATATCTCAATATCAATGTTCTAAATTCCCTAGTAAAAAGACAGACTAAGAGTGGTTGCAAAAGCAAGTTCCATCATTATGCAGTGTCCAACAAAAACAAACAAACAAATCTCAATGCCAAAGACAAATATTACCTCAAAGATTAAAAAAGATATACAAAGCAAATGTACCTAAGAAGAAAGCTTGTGTAGCCATTCATATCTAACCAAATACATTTCACAAAAAAAAGTAATCAAAATATATGGTGAGTATACTATGTATTCATAAACATTCAATTTAGCATTTAAAATCTTAATAATGAATCCCCAAATACAAGACATCTAAGTTTGTAAAAGAACTACTACTACAACATAAATCATATATTTCACATAAATCACCATCACACACTGGTAGTGGGAGACTGCAATACCCCACTCTTTCCAATAAACAGGTCACTCAGACAAAAGCTAGACAGAGAAATACTAATACTAATTGATGTTATAAACCAAATAGACCTAAAAGGTATTTATTAGAACATTTCACCTAATACCAAAGAATATATCTTCTTCTCAGTACCTCAGGGAACTTTCTTCCAATATGACCACAAACTCATAGACAAAGTAAGTCTCAACAGTTACAAGAAAATTAAAATAACCATCTGCAGCCTATTAGGCCTCTGTAGATGAAATCTGGATGTCAACAACAAAAGAAATAACTGAAGCCCACAAACTTATGGATGCATAAAAAATTCTACTGGATGAAAAATAAAAGACAGAAAGAAAAAGAAGACATTAACGATTTTCTAGAATTCAATGAACATGAATACACATCATACTCAAAATTATGGAGCACAACGAAGTTCATACCACTATGTGCCTTCATAAAATATAGCAATATTATATTAGCAATTTAACACCCATACCTGAAATCTGTAGAACAAAAAAAAGTTTGCATTCTCAGAGGCAGTAGACGGCAAGAAATGTTCCAAACGAGAGCTGAAAAAATGTAATAAGAAAATGAAAACAGTACAAAACAACCAATAAAACAAAGACCAAAAAAAAAAAAAAAAACTCAACAAGACAGACAAACTCTTATTTAAGCTTACTAAGTGGTAGATAGAGAATATCTAAATTAACAAAATTAGAAACAAAAATGCTGACATTACAACTGACACCGATGAAATTAAGAGAATAATGAAGATATATTTAAAAGCCTGTAGCTCACCAAATTGGGATATCTAAATGATAATTTCAGTAGGTTCCATTTGCCAATGTAAAATCAAGATCAGATATATAATTTATATAAATGTATAACCCCTACTAAAGTAGAAGCTGTCATTTAAAGAATTCCCAAAAACTAAAAAATAAAACTTGGCTTGATGCATTTAGCACAGAATTCTTTCAGACTTGCAAAGTAGAGTTAATGTCAATACTCTTCAAATTATTCAACAAAACAGAAAGAGAAGGAACATTGTCCAGTTCATTTTATGAGGCCAGATTTACCCTGATACCCAAACCACATAAAAACTCATCTTCACAAAGATAGTATAGTAAATATCAGTAGGACACCAATTTATCATCTCCTACATACATATACACACACACTCACACACACAATTACACACACATTCACAATACAAACCTCTAATACACACATATAACTCAAACAACTATTAAGTAAAAAAATACATAATCTATAATGAGAGAAAGATTTGTAGGTGTGGAGTAGGTGGCAAAGTTGGGGTAGAGATCTGGAAGTTTTGAGTGGTTACTAAGTATTATTTAAATATATGTAACTGTTTAAAAACAAATTTAATAAAATCAGCATTTTTATATTCTTTAGTTTCAAAACATTAGCTAAACATAGAAATGAAAGAAATTGTTTAACTAAATGAACGTTTATTATAATCATAAGAATATTTGGAGTTGTAATTGATTTTACTCTTTAAAAGACAAATTTAAAATACAAAGTGTATTGGTTAAATTTCAAATTCAGTTGATAATTAAGAGATTTATTATATAGCCTGTTTTGTCTTTTTATTTAGCCTGAACTAAATTATGCATCAAGCAGATTGTTATAGCTAGTTAAATGTTACAATTCAAGTTATAAATGTTGAACCTATTTCTCATTTATTTCTAGAGACCCCAAATAATATTTCTCATAAATGAAAGCTCAATAGAAACAATCCTTCTGTTGCTTTACTCCCTTTGGTGGTGATATTTGTTGTTGTTGTTGGTTCTCTCTCTCTCTCTCTCTGTATGTTTGTGTGTTAGTGTCTATGTGTGACGTGTATGTTTATTTTTTTATGTATGTGTATATTTAAGACACATAGTCTGAAGCGAATCCACAGTTATGCCTGGATATCCATCGTCCATTCCTCCATAAAGAAATAACTTGTCATTGAGGAACAGACTTCAATTGAAGTACTTGTCTCTCCTGCTTTTGTCTTTCTCTTTCCTGCTCTGGAATATAAGTTAACCAGAAATTTCTGGCTTCTAGTGTATTGTGATTCCTGAGACTCATAAAATTGCTATTTTACTCATCATTTATTTATTTGTTTGCTTGTTTATTTGTTCATTTATTTGTATACCTGAATCTCAAATTCTCTGTCATGTCTAAATATTGGAATGGTTTTAATATTTTTGCTTATTCTTTAAAATAAAGTATAGATTTATATTTTATAAACTCCCATTCCTAATTCTCATGATCATTTATTGCACTGAATAAAACATGAAACAATTTTGTTACTTTTGTTCCATTTGGCATTTTATCTGGCAATTCCCACTGTTTTATGAATTTACAATCATATGGCCTCCTAAGCCATTATTTAGGACACAAGCCTCTGTCTTGTTTTTTCCTTCTCCAGGATCACAGTCTTAATCTCAAATTTCTATAATCATTTTTCCTTCACATTTTACATAAAAGTTGTTCATAAACATTACAGAGACACACACTGGCTAATCACTCAAGAACTGTAGGTCAAGATCTGTGTACTAGGAATCTGGGGATACTTATGAAGTTACTGTGTCAACATCAAAATGTTAGAAAAGGCTGATGTTTTCACCTGGGATCCAGTTCTTTAAAATTAACAGGGTGTTGTCTCAATTAGCTTATCTATTTTCTTAAATCTGGAGTCTATAGTTCTGCAGATTGTGAGGGGACAGCTTTGCTCTGAGTGTCTACCTTTTTCCTATAGTCTGTCATGTTTGTCTTATTCCAGGCCAGTTGTAGTGGGTCTGTCTGATTTTCTTCTGCCTTGAGAAAACTTTGCTTCTTATGGGAATTAGTCATTAATTTAGGGCCCAAAGGATTCACTAACTACTTAAAGTGAACTGTGTCATATAACAGTATAGTCAGGATGTTCTTAATGTAATTCAGTGTTCTGGGAATTATGCAATCACATATTTCCACAGAAACAGTTTTATCTATCTATCTATCTATCTATCTATCTATCTATCTATCTATCTATTTAATTTTAAAGCAAGGTAGGGTTTTTGTTGCTTGCAGGAAGACATGGAGAAAGACACAGTTCCTGACTATATCATATTCCTGACATGAGACATGTGTAGAATTTATTTGGGAAGAGTACACATATTAATGTGGGGGAGGCATTTGGGAATAGGCACAATACAAAGAATGTTCAATGCTCATGGGAAGTTCTAGTTAAAAAGAAGAGATAAGAAAATGCTGCTAAAACTTAGAATGATATAAAAGCATTGGGGAAGGAAATCAGAAAGATAATTTTTTTCAGATAAAATATTGCTCAATAATTCCTATGAAAGAGTTTATGTGTGTGCATGTGTGTGAGAGAGACTAAAAAAATAAGGCAAATATCAATATTTAGTTTCTGTATCTGTACATCTGCATATTCCTATATCCTGTTTGTCAGGTAAACATTTGAAAAATGAGAAACAGTCCAAAAGCAGCGTTGTCTACATAGGTGTGTTTAGGTAGAGAAATGTCAGGGTGAATATATTTCATTGCTGTTAAATATCTTCAAGTTTTTCATTTTATATTTGTAAAGACATAGTCTATATTTAAGTGTATTTGTCATTCCAGATGAATTGACTCTACATACTTTTTAGAATTATAAATATTTTAAAGAAACCTCTACTTGTTTTATCCTGAGTCTATGTGCTATTCTTACAAACTCCTTGTATTATATATTTACAACTCACTTCAGTAAAGTTCAACAATTCTGCTGCTTTTCAACCAAAATTAATATAGTTTATTATATATTAACATATAAAATGATCTTATATTTATATCTTTATTTGTTTATCTTAGTGTAAATGATTTTAAAAGTTTCTAATGTTTTTTGAAGAGAGGTTTGGTCGTAATGGTTACTGAGAGATGAGTGGTACATGAGAGAGATGAATCATGAGTTACCACAGAGGTTTATTAATGTGACAAGAAAATAAAAATAATTGTCTATTTTTAGTATCTTACAGCCTCAATATAAAAAGGTAGCGATATTATTGATATTTTATGTCTCAGCACAGTGATGTACTACAGAAGTATTTCATTTTTCCCTATAGTAGCATGATTCTGATCAAAGCTGTCAAGACACATATAACAGCAATGGGTCCTTAAGCAAGAAGACATAGTATAGACCTGTATAGTTCATGGCACTGGAGCCTGGAGAAGGGAGAGTAGGAAGAACTAAGTAGAGAAGCATTTTACAGAGATAAAAACACATATAAGAAGAGCCTTGATTCAAGCTTGCAGAATGGTAGGGACGGGCTGAGAACACAAGCTGTCAAATGTCATTGTTTTAGGCCACTAATGGGCAACATCTGTTCAGTGATGGCAAATTTTCCTAGTATGGCTTCCAGATAAAGCATTTGCAAAATCCTAAAGTTGTACCTAGAACGTATTCCCATGTATTTTTAACGAAGATACTCAGTAGTTTAAAACTATGCTACCCAAATAATTAGAATTCTGAATTCTGGATAATAAAGTGAATATGCCAGTCTTTTTTTTTTTTTTCTTTCAGGTTCCTTCTGTTTTTTTTCTTCAATTTCTCCCTCTATACCTCTTTTCTTCTTTCTCTATCTCTCTTCCATTTTTATTTCTTAAACTAGAATCTATGGTATCCTGTGGCTAAAGATATACAAATGTTCTACCACTGAAGAAAGAAGCATCTAGCCCCAGTTTTAACTTTTTATTTGGAGACTAGATCTACCTAAACTGCTCAGGCTTGGCTTAGAAAGCTTCTTTAGTGACTAATTTAAGAGTGTGCTGCTCTCACACAGAACCCAAGTTAATTTCTGCTTTGGAGGTTTATAACTTTGTATAATTCCAGGTTTAAGGGATCCCAATCATTAGGTCTTTGTAGGTACCATCACTCTCATGTAAACAGACATAGATATTAAAGTTATTTAAATTTTTATTTCTCTTGTGTTGAACTTCCCAGTATCTGGTAATTCAGCCCTGTGACACAAGTACAGTCTACATTTTTATGTCTCTTAGTAACCTCAATTAATTTATTTTAATTATATAAATTAATTATTTAAATTAGCCTTATTTGACATATACAATCAGAAAAATTATTTCAAAAATAATCTTAAAATGATAATGTAATCTATTTCAAGCAAGTAGATAAGCACTATTTAAATATGTTAGAATCTCTGTTATTATATTGAAAATAAAATGCATTTAGTATGTTAATAATTATTTTATAACTTTATATATAATTTGATAAAATCTCTAAGCATTAAGAGTAAAGTTACCATTAAATATTTTGATCACATATTTTTTTCTTGAGGAATGAAAATATTATTTAAAGTACTTTTACTATTAAATGAAAGCAAACCAACCAGAGCAATTATTATTAAAATGCTTTGGAAAATTGTATTTGGTATAGTGAATATGTCATTTAAAATCATATTTGAGAGTTAATAACACATTTATATTTTTAATAACAATTTTTTCTAAGTGTCATTCAAGCTTTGCCTTTTAGATGTATAAATATTTTATACATGGCGGCACCAGTGAGTCTGATTATAATGGTTATCAAAAGACTGTAAGATGCAAGCCACTTCCTCCTGAATAAAATATATGCCATTTTAATAGTGCAAATGACTGTTTTAATCAAGAAAAGCATAATTTCAGTTCATTAATACTTACTATGCATTCTAAAACTTGAATTACTTTCAAAATATACTAAGTGAATTTGTTTCATAGTTTAGATAATGTTTTTGGAGTAGTAACATGGTTTCAATGTTTTCTAAAAGGAGTCTTTTTTGAAACATTAAATTTTTCTCAACAGGGTAATATTTTGTCTGAAATGTAAAATCAATTATTCATTTCAGGATTTTTGAAAGTCTAGAATAATAATATTAAGAAAACAAAATCACATGCAATTGGCTTTTCTCAAATCTTCATGTTTTCAGCACTCATCCTCAAAGAATAAACACTGGAAGGTTATTACTAAACATTTCTTTTATTCATCAAGATTTGAAATTCCACACTTTATATAAATCTTTGTTTCTTCTTCTGAGTTAACATATTTGGCTACAGTTATCTCAAATGGAATAGTAATTTAAAAAATGAAATATTCTAAACTTTAATGTTGTTACAAAATTTGAAAATTAGACTTCCATATGAAGAATAAAAATAAATAAAGCTGTAATGTACAAAGATTCTAACCAAACCTTATGTACTTTGCTTTATCCTGTGGTCAGTAATAAAAATGAGCACTTATATTGAATAATTGTAAGTGTTATAGTTCGTGATTCACACTTGTTACAAATAGATATGTTAAAGGTTGCATCTAGCTATAAGTAAAAACATTGGGGAAATTCTCAACAATGACCATTTTTAATTTATTTACAGACATGAAAAAATGACCCAAGTTACATATAAGAGAATAATAATTGCCTCTTTAGATAAGAGAGCAGAGGTCTGATCTGAAGCTAAGGATAGACCCATTCTCTAAGGTCTGCATTTCTAGAAGAAGATCCAATAGAAATTATTTCCATTTATACCACAAGAACTTTCAGCCTGACAGCTGTTTCTATACTTTGTACATAGGAAAAAATGTTTGGGAATTATGCATTGAGAAGTTTCATAAAAATCCTCTAGCCTCAAATAATCTTCTCAAAATTGAAAAGATAATGTTCACAGTTTTGAGATTTATCAAAAATTATGCAAGCTGATTCATCAAACAGGTGTGATGGGATTTGTGTATCTAATGAAGCTCATAGAACCTGGATTTCTCAACTTGTCCAGTATAAATTTTATAGTGACATGATATGTATCAAAATTTTATTATTGCATGGATTTCACAATATCCTCTGAGACTATGATTAAAATGGATATAAATGGATACCTTTTTATTCTCTTGTCTTATCTTTTAACATTATAAGATTTTGTAACAAAGTTGGAGGTGCAGAGATATCAAAGAAGTCTCATCTCTCTATCTTTTAGCTTTTTAGCAGTTTTTATTGTATTAAGAACATGACTTTCAGATAATTTCTGGGCTTTAGGTTATAAAAAGAAGAGCTATGGAAGGAGAATAATTATTAGAATTCATTTGCAAATTAATTTGCATTTACAGTCATCTGGGGGGGGCTTCTTGTCAAACTCAAGTTTATAATTTCAGCCATGTTCTTATTATACAGATTGATGAAGACCTCTTAACACATGTGACTATAACAAGCATATGCCATCTTACTGGTTTTTGCAGGTCACTTATTGTCACTTTAGCTACTCTGTAACTGACATAATTCACAAAAGGATCAAAATGTTGCAAATAGTTAACTATTGGCTCTGTATTTTTATGTGCTTAAATCTTGGGCCAAATTCATATCTTAATGATTCATCAAATATCACCAATAGGCATCTGACTACAACCACACATGAAACATTTCAATAATCTATTGTTTGTCTTGTTATGATGCTGTAGGATCTTGGTTATTTTTATGTAGGTTGTATAATGTCATTTTTGAGGATTCATTTTGTAACAGAGTCAAATGGGACTGTAAATCTAATATTTTTCTATCAATAAATGTCATTTGTCATTAGTTTTTGTTTGCTGTCTCTTGTATCATGTATATAGATCCTTTATTCAAAGGGATCTAGATCATTGTCATTGTATGACTGTCAGAACCTCAAGTGATATAGGCAGAATTAGCATAAGCTCTGAATGTCGAAATATCTCCTGACATTCCCCAAGATTTCCAAACCTGTATTTTGAATTTTCTCTGCCCTGGCTACCAGGACTTAGTGGTTTTAATGATAAATGTCTCCTGCAGTCTCTGGAATTTGAAGATGTGATCTTCTTAGGTAGGCTTAGGAGGTAGAGCTTGTAGAAGAAAGGAAGTATGTCACTCAGATAGGTTTTGAGAGTTTAGTCAAGTAACATTTCTATCTTCTTCCCTGTTTCCTATATTTAAGTTATTATAATGAGAATAGTATCCAGAGTTCAAAACCCCACCAAGTTTATCTAGAGAGGAACAGATCTTAGCACCATTGCCAAAATATTCTGATTTTGGAGGAGGCTAGGAAATAATAAAATTGACAGTGTCATGGAATATAGAAAGCCTCTAAATGAAGGCAGTGTATGTCTGAAAAGGTTCAGTGTAGTTGGACTCATGAAGTTATTAGGTAAAAATTCTCCAGTTTTAATGGAAATCCCAAGATAATAAATATTACTATTTATTGTGGGAATTCTGCCAACAGCTAAAACACTTATTTAAACCTTTAATAATATCTAACTAGAGTAGATTGGATGCTATGATAAGCCCTTCTATTTGCCAAGAAGATGAATTACACATTTATTGTGTATATGGTTTTCCTATCCAAGGCTTACTGATCAGCTCATTTAAAATAAATGTTAGTAATTCCTACATGCTTAACTACGTTTCATTACTATCTTTTCTAATTTTCTTTCTGAAATCTTACTTTTCTTCCTTTTTAATATTGGAAGTGAAAAGATAAAATTGTAAAAACAAAGGCTAAAATTAACCATGGGAATTAGAAATCCAGAAATGTACTAGCATTATAAATTGTATATAAACTGAGGGATAAATGGCCTTAAAGTTTTGACGACCAAGAAAATTTTGAATTTCATTAAATACTCAGCCCAAATAATTCCCTAAGCAACTAAAAGAATACAGAGGAATCTACTCTTGCAAATATTGTGACAGTAGGTTGTTTTATACTCATTATACTCCACAGAGAAATAGTTATTTTTTCGGCTTTGAGTTATAAGACATTTGTGAGCTTGAATCAGCTCAAAGCCAATAAGGAATACAATATAAACTATGCAGAAGAATGCTAGCAGCAAAGCATTGGGCTAGTGAAAACAATACACAGAGTCAATTAAGTCATTGGATAATAGATCTTTTGTGTTCAGGTGACTAAATAAGCCATTCAGTTAAAATATTTATTAGAGCTTCTTTGTTTTCCTTTTCATTCAGGGTTTTCTAAGGAAATGACAATGTTAATGTTTTCCTTAATGATCTGCCTGCTTTATGACATATTGCAGGGCTCTGTTTTACACATCTGCTTGTGAAAATGAAAATGCTGGCTACTGTGCTAGTAATAAAAAGAAATTATGTGAGAATTATTCTCATTCCCTTGTGATAAGACTCTTCTGCATTCTTCAACACTCAGATTTAGAACAGGCAACCCTGTGTTTATTTTTATGTGCTGACTACTACCACAATGTTCAATGTAATTATGTTATTTACCATCTGTTTTTTGTTTCACTAAAATTGATTTTTCATTTAGTTCATTTGGACATTAAGACAAGTAACCCATTTATTTCTGTCAGTTTATAGTTTTAGCTGCTAGAATTTTAAAAAGGAGATATTTATTTTCAGTATTGTCTATATTTAAATAGTTTGTATTGCAATATATATTTTTAATTATCTTAAAGGAGGGATTATGTACACTCTTTATGAGTTTTGAGCAGTAACATCATAATTATATGAAACTTCATTACTCTAAAATAAAAAGTGACCTATTTTTTAGTATAGATATCACAGAAAGAAATACAAGGCCAGAATAGCTTTTTGAAATTATTTTTCTTTTTGAGAGGAGAAGATGGCACAAAACTGTTTCTTACTACACAATTTTCTTGAAGAAGTTAATTCTGTAATTTTAACAGTTTTATATATATTATCCTTATTATTTTGTGATTTTACATCATGCAGCCTATCAAAGTCAGTTATCAGACCTCTCAGATTCATGCCCACTCTTATGATCTCCCCATTTATAAAACTGCCCATTCATGCTGGTCATTTACTTATTGAAGCATAATTAAACTCCTTGTGGCCAGACCCTTAAAGAAACCAAGTCTTTCCTCATACACAATCCTGCCAGAGGCCTTCAATGCAGAAGTGAGGCATTGTGTGATTTGGCTATGTTCTAGCCTTGAGTTCTTCTGTACAATTTTAATAGTTTTAACTGTTGAAATATGTAAAAATTAGCTTGTTTCAGTATAAATTAAAAATACACCTATAATTAAGTATATTCACACTATATATTTATTCATCAACTTTTATGTCTTTCCAAAAATCCTGTAAGACATATTTATCCACATAAAGTTGGGTGTGTACATTGATGATTTGTTTTCTTTGTAAGGATACCTGGTCAGTTTTCTATTACTGTAAAGAGACACCATGATACCCTCAAGTCTTACAAAAAAAAAAAAAGAATTAAATTAGGGCTTAATTACATTTTTAGAGGTTTTGGCCATTTTCAGCATAGTGGAACACAGGCTAAGCATGATTCTAAAGAAGTGGTTGAGAGGTTTACATCTGAATCACCAAGCAGAAGGAAGAGAAAGAAATTGTCTGGCTTAGGCTTTTGAAACCCCAAAGCCCATCATCAGTGACATATTTCCTCCAAAAAGGCCACATCTACTAATTGTTTTCAAGTAGTTCCACCTCCCACCAAGCATTCATATCTATGACCTCATGGAAGGCTTTCTTATTCAAACCAATATAGAGACACGTTTCTTTTTTATTAATTAAATTTGTTCATTTATTTTACTACTTTAGTGAGGTTTCCTCTCCCTTGTCTTCTCCCACTCCCTTCCACACTTCTCCGCTTCACCCTCCCCCAATCTCCTCTTTCTCCATTTCTGCTCAGAAAGCAGCAGGCCTCCCCATCTATGAACAAAGTAAAACATATCAATTTGAAGTAAGACTAGTCTTCTCCCCTTGATGAGACCTATTTCCTTACTTCCTGAAATGTACTTTGGTGGAAGAAATTTCAAATATCCATCAGACTTCTTCAAGGGATTGCCTCTTTGCAACAGATAAAGATTGTTATAAAAACCCACAACCAATCAAAATGCTGTGTTGTGGAAACCAGTACCAGTACTTACAGTATAACTTCACATCTAAAGTGCAAACTTTACTGCTGGTAGTGGTGGTGGAAGTAATGTTTAGAGCCTCACAGGAAATACTGTATGGAATTGTGTCTCCCCGTAACCTAAAAGACGCACTCATAAAGTCTATCAACAGAACTGTCTCACACATTTGCTATACCAGGACAAGAAAGATAGAATGAAAATTTGGACTGGGGAAGGTTCAAGAGCTTTCAACTCTACACATACATAAAAAAGACAAGTTAGTAATACAGAAAGTGGGAGAAATATTTTTCATCAAGGAAGAGAAAAGAGAAAATCAATTGTTTATTTAATATCAAATAGTAAGCTCTTCAAATATACAATTAACATTATACATACCAAACACATTGTAGTGTTTTGTGTGTCTGTATAAATAAATGTGTCAATATAGATGTAATAAATGTATAATGTATATATAAATATAATTACATATACAAAATATAAATTATATGTTATATATGTATTTCTCATTCTGTATGTGTGTATGTGCTTGTAAAAACTTTTGAAAACAAAAGAGACCATGAATTTTAAAAACAAATGCAAGAATGGTACATGCAAGGGTTTAGTGAATGGAAGGAAGCAGAAAAGAAAAAGAAAAAGAAAAGAAATATGTTTAAATGTTGGTAAAAGACTTGAGAAACTATTCAAAATAGCAGGAGTTTTGTTGTTTTTTTAATTATTTATTTATTTTATGCAAATTGGTGTCTTGCTTGCATATATAACTGTGTAAAGGTGTCAGATCTTGAAATTACAAACAGTTGTTAGCTGCCATGTGGATGCTGACAATTGAACTCAGGTCCTCTGGAAGAACAGCTGAGCCATCTCTACAGCCCCAAACAGCAATTTTTTATGAAATAGTTGCTAACAAAAATAATTATAATTCTCTAATCAGATGTCTTATTTCCATTCTTGATGACAGGCAAAATGAGGCTAGACTGAAGACACAAATGGTAAAGAAGAAGTAAACATTTAACTTATGAAAACTAATGGCATATTATTATTGTGGTTAGGGAACTAGTATAATATTGTTTCTGGGCTTACTTATTTCTCCGTGTGCATAAGGTTGTTTCAGAAAGATGTTAACAGTTAACAGTTAAGGTCATAATGTGAATTATGAGGAGAGAATATTTTTTATTACTTATTTAATTTATATATTTTTAGAAAATAAAGTTTTTTTCCCATATATCTCCTTGCTCTACTCCCCTTTCCCCTCCAATCCCTTCCTGCCTATAGCCTCCCTCCTCCTCATCCCGCCATTCTCTCCCCCAAAAGGGCAAGAAGTCCCAAGGTGGATCAGCTTAGCATTCACTCCAGGAAACTCCAATTTCCTATGAGGAGAAAATATTAACATGGTTTACTAAATAGTTTGTATATTTAATGTTGTAGCTCAGTCCATCAAAAAGATTGTAATTAGATTTGCTGAAACAGAGACCAAAGGGTCGCCCTTATACATGAAATAGTATCATATACAGAATAGAATTCAAAGTTCAGAGATGAGTGGAATGTCTTAATGGCTCTGTTGAATTTTCAACATAGTGAATTTATCTAAAAAGTTTGTAAAATTTAATGATACATGAAAAATAAATTTGTAATGGAAGTGAGAAAATCACTGAGCAGACTTAATTTCACCTGTTATTTAAGGCAAGGAAGGCCTTATCTTAGGACCTAAATGCTCTCAATTGGAAAATCTATATGAAATGAAAGTAATTGGATACCAAAGAGGCAGGGCCTAAGTGGTGTCACTCAATCCCCAAGTAACTTGGCATTTTGAGAATCATCACAGATCACACAGAGTAATAGCAGAAATCAAAGTATTCAGTCTGATGCAGACCTATAGCAATGGTTACTTGACCTTGGTGTCTGAGAAGTGAGAAAGACAAAATACCTACTTTAAACTTGAAGTTGGTCAGTGTGAACAGAAATATATCTAGTCACTTAAACTAAAGTTTAACTCAGATTATAAAAACATATATTTTCTTTAAAAAATCAGTTTTTTTGAAAAATATAAGCAATAGGATTTTTATGATAGCATGAGATTGAAGCACATATAACTAAACAATCGTCTTGATATGAAGAAAAATAATCAAAGTTTTTCCTCACTCACAGGAGATGATGGGACAAAAAGACAGTCATGTAATTGCCTGAAATAACCCATCCATTAAAAAAGATATCTGATATCACTTCAAGTTCACAGCCTTTAGCCTTTTGAGAGGTAACCAGCTGTTGCTTAAATTAGCTGGGTTATAATCACCTGATATTTCATGATAATACTCAAATTATTGTATAGATTAAAAGCAATTAAAAAAATAAGCAAAACTTTATTGGTCCTTTCAATGAAACTGTAGTCACACTAATTGATTAATAAAATTAATATTCAGATTCTGCTTGGAATGCATCTATATAGACAAATAATATTGTAGCTCATATAACAAATTTTAATTGGCAACTGATAAATATTACAAAGAATTATAAAATAATTGTTTTTGTTTATTTTGTGCAAGAGAAGCAGAACCAGAATTCTATTAAAACATAAAATTCTGTTATACAATACATAATAGAAAGAATCACTTTCAAATGTAGATACATAAAACAAAGTAACCAAAAGAGATATAAAGTAAATAATACCAATTACAATAACTTAGAGATACATCCAATAAAATAAAAATAGAGATCTACTTACTTATGTACAAGATTGACAAATAATTAAAATAGTCCAAACTGATGGACTGGTATAATCAATGTTGTTAAATCATATTATTAAAAGTAGTGAAATAAAGCTTAAATAAAAATTTTTATGAAGTCTCAAGAATGTTTTAATTCTAGAAGTTTATATAGATTCCAGGATAACAAAAATATCAAATACCTGAAATGCTCTTGGGCAAAAGGAACTGATTCAAAGCTATTAAGCTTTGTAATTTCAAAATAAATTATGATATTAAAAAAATTTAAAAAATCTGAGTAATGATACTAAAAAGAGTGCAGAAACACACAGAAAACAGGCCTAGAAATTGACTTCAAATATAACACTCAAAAGGGCACTGAAACTACTGTTTGGAGATAGTGTAATGCCTTTAATAAATGTTTAAAATTTCTGAGATTGGTTTTAGGTATAAATCCAATGTGGATATCACATACACACACACACACACACACACACACACACACACACACACACTTTAGTATGCACACACAGAGTGTATTTTCTGTCTTCAGTGGAGTACAGTTATAGATTTCAGCATATAATTCACACTTAAAGTCTACTTCCCTAAGTCCTTCTAAGAAAAATAAAAGTTAATTTGAAACTGATTATATGATTGTTTGAAATTCTAATGTTTTCCTAGTGTTTATTGGCTAGAGGGTCAGGACTGTTCTGCCTATGAATGAGTGCATTTCTGATTTATCTCAGTGGCATAACTAATTTCTTGTCATAATTCTAGTTTCTAATCTTCACAAATGTTCTCCATCAAACAAACATACAGTGATTACCTCAATCTCAAAAACAAAACAAAAAGAAACAAACATAACCTGTCCCAGAGACCACTTCAGAAACTACCATCCATCAAAGTTATGAAGCCTGGTTACAATGTACACATCTAAAAAAAAATTCCGTAACTAAGGCTCAGAAAAATTGATGGCAAGAAAAATAAAATTTAAGAGCCAGAGAGTCAGAGAATTTTCTCTGAGCGTGTGCCTACTAGTACATCAGCAGTTACACCTGTAAATATTCAGCAACAAGTGCAAGCTGAGGAAATAAGTCTCCAATTAACATGCCACAACGCACAGGATAAAATCCATGAGGCCTCGACACTATACAGGGAACTATACAATCTGAGTAAATGTGGGAGAGGGAGAGGTGGTCTTCCCTAGGAAAGAACACACCAATTGGAGTCCAGTAGGAAAATATAAGCCTTGATAAATAAAGAGGCCACAAATTTAACAGAGAACAAGGAAAGGTATAGGATAGGTTTAACACCTAAGCTAGGCACCTAATTACCAATACAGCAGACTAGTATGAGGAATTGTCTCATTGACTATTTTGGTTCTTTTTTTTTGCTGTTATTTTGTTTTGTTTAGTTCGATCCTATATTTCTAGGCTATCCTGCTTCTGGATCCTGGCCATCCAGGCAGAGGCCGAAGTGGGAATTCCCTTTTGTGGCATGGGTCTCAAATTGGATCAGTCATCAGTTGACAACTTCCACATGTTCCCCACCACCTAATGGGCTTGCTGGCAGGTGGAAGGTTTTGTGAGTGGTTCAAAGTCCCAGTTTCCCTGCTAGGACACTTGCCTGGTTATAGAAGATGTCTCTAACCTTATAAGAGCCCTTTCCAGAAAAGATACTGCTCTGAAAACATCTTTCCATTGTAGGTAAGCATTTGGTCGTTGTATTAATAAAAGAGATAAAATTTATAATTTTTAGAAGCTATTTGTATCACCATATACTTATAGGGTGTACAATTAGGTAAATTTTGCAGCACACGTAAAAATTAGGTGAAATATTATTAGATGAACGATGCAAAGGATAGAATTACTTGCTGACATAAGTTGTCAATAAGAAGTGTTAGAAAATATACCAAAATTATAAAATACAATCAGGAGGAGTTTTTGTTCATGTTTATAGGTGCATATATATATATGTATATATATATATATATGAGTTTAACAACTATGAAAATTTAGAGCAATGTAGTTACAATAATAAACCAATATAAAGTAATTATGAAAGACAAAAAAGATAATTTAATAATTAGCCTAGCTAATTTTAATACACCTGTGAAAATGAACATTTTATATCATGTTGTCAGAACTAATCACTGAGTCCATGACTCAGGTTTATTTGTTTTCTATTATCTATGAGTAATTATACATTACAACCAGGAATAGATCTCATAAACATTCTTTCAATTATTTGCTCTTATTTTATTTCTTTGAATGAGGACATAATTAACTCTATCAAGTCAAATTTATTCATGAAGAATGCATATTTTAATGAAACTCACACTTTCAGCTAATTTGAGTTTAACTCTGCGGTTTTATAGATTACCCTTTCATCTCTTATTTGATAATGTCTCTATTCTCTTAAAATTTTTATAACTCATATCTAAGTTCATTCAAATTTATTTTTACTTTTTGATCACTTAACATGTAAACATATTTTATTACCAGTAAATTATGTATTAATATTGATCAATTTAATGTCAACAATTTTAAGAATTGATATGCCCTATATTGTCATTTTGTTAAAAAAAATGGTGCTTTATTATTCTGTTTAAAGTATGGGTTTGAAATTAAACAGAGGGATACAGATTGTTGCTCAGAGATCTACTCTTATACTTGATTAAGAACAAGTTGCTATATTATTCATTCCTTCAGTTTAAATGTTTAATGAATTGAACCAATTCCATCCATGTCTTACAAAGGGTCTCTAGATAATAGACAAGTTCTTAAAATGCTCACCCAAATTCCAGATATAAAGTGATTACCCAATCAAGGTTAGTCTTCTAATTCATATCTAATATTTATTGATGCTTCAGAGTATCATATGAATAGGACTATGAATTCAAATGCTTCAGATGACAGAGTTTTTTTTTTTGGATTGTTTATGAATCTGTTTTATTCTAGTTTTAAGAACTTTTCTTTTTTATTTATATATTTATTATTTGATGATTTTACATCATTATTTGTAATAGCAAGAAAGGAAAGTTTTATCTGTGACTCTTAGAAGTACTTCTGCTCTTTGCTTTGAAAGTGGCAAAGGGGAAAAGCATTACTCACTGCTCTTTTGGAAAGCATCTTCTTTCATTAAAGCTGGCTTGCACCTTTAGAACACAGATTTATGGAGTTCATGCCATTTTTATGTGGAGGAGAGAGGTCCACCTGGCATAAATCAATTCAGTCAGTCACCTTTGCTGATTGACTCATTATAAATATCACCACAAGCCAAAGGTACATGGCAGAGAATAAATGAAAACCATTTATGAAAGCAGAATTGGAAAAAGGAATTGATACAAGAAGATGACACACTGTTCCTAAATGATTATTAATGCCTATAAAAATGTGAGCAAAATTGTCCAATGTAATAAAATGCATAATTTTATAGAAAATTTGTTCAATTCTTGATGGTGGTCCCTTTCAATAATAACTTTCTATTCTTTTTTTTTTTTGGTTTAACATAAGTAAATTTTTATTGAAACATAATCCATACCATAAACACACTGAAAGACAAAGCCACTTCGTTGGATGCAGAAAAGTCATTTGACAAAATAAAACATTCTTTCATTATAACATGGGTTACCAGGGACTTACCTCAACATAATAAAGGCAATTTTCAGCATGCCTGCAACTAACAACTTTCTATTCTTGGCTTCAATTTTATATCTTACTTGTGTTTAGTTATTTCATAAATATCATGTTTATATCCACAAATATTAACTATAACACTCATCTACTAGTATATGTTTATAGTATTTAAATTCTTATTTATTTTATTTAATGTGTTACTTTTTGTAAGCATTTTAGTATATTTAGACAATATATCATAAATAAACCTAGAGAAAATTTGAGGCAAAAGTATCTAGGTTATTTGTCTATTTATTAATGTTTGTATTAACTGTAGAAATATATTGGTCCATTATATATTCTTATTAAATATCTGCAATATATTATATTTTATTTCAAACACAGAAGTTAAAGTTTCTATTTTAATCTTAAGTATAAGCTTCTAGACTAAGTAAGATGAAATATTTTAATTAATATTGTTATGGACATGTATACTATAATAACAATTTAATGACTATGGTTTCACATCCTG
>PVIH01022641.1:0-18741 GCA_004025045.1 Sigmodon hispidus | reverse complement strand
TAGAAGCTAATATTTTTGTCATACATTAGTCAATTTCTGGGGTTATGTTTGGAACCCTGGTCATATATAATCAATAGATTTGTTTTTAAAGCAAGGTGGAGTAATTTAAAAACTTATCTATGCCACTTTTATGTATTATGGCAGTTGGTTTATTTCCAACAAAATATTAGAGACTCAATAGGGTGTGAAGCAAATTGCTTGTTATCTAAGATTAGGTACCTATGAAAGTTTCTCACTAATCCTTATTCTTTAGCCATTAAGTAAATATGTTATTGCAATGTATGTATGGCCTGATGGAGATGTTGATTAATGACTTCTTGGGCATATAATGGTTCAGCAGACTGAACTACTACCTGATTCAAGGTCTGTATTGTAGCAGCAGTTTAAGTCAATTAAACTACTCCAAGCACCACTTCTCTTATTGATGGTAGTATTTAATAATGACAGCTGTAATTCCAAAGTCTTTTTGGTCTCTATTAAATATTGTCAATATTGCTAGAGCCATAATGGTAATAGCATGAAAATGAGAAGCATTAACAACAGAAATCCAAATGGAAGCTGGTACTGGTATAATGAATCAATATAGCTATTTCACAATATTCTTACCAAAAAGCTGTTAGCCAGTAAACTTCTCATAAGCAGTCAAGAGCATCATTCACAACAGAAGCATTATTTACCAATTAGAATTTCTACTAATTCTCAGACATAAGAGCATGGAGATAGGCAGTGAGTGCTATCATTGTTTCTGTGGATGTATCACGATCTGATAGTTGTCATTCATTTATGTATTTCATTATTGCAGACAGTGGCTACTACATTCTGGATATGAGTGTTAAGCCCATACCAGGCCCATTAATTAATCAGAAACACTGTGGTTGTGGTAGGATCCACTTTCTGCTCAACTGTCTCATTTACCCTAAGGAAAATAAGCAGTAAGTAATTCTCTTGGGAGCTTGTGAGAAGCCGCACTCACTGACGCCATTCCAAGATGGTATCGACATCCTGTGCTGTAATGTGTAAATAAGTAGACTGTGCAGGTGCATGCAAGGGGAATTTCCACTCCTTGTGCTCTGCCTCTCCTGTGGTGTCACCTCGCCCAATTGAGCTACAGCCAGTCTGAGTCTGACACATCCTAGGTGGGTCAGTTTCCTATATAATGGATGGGTTTTAGCCATTTGGGGTCTCTGCCTTGTAAGCTTATGGTCTCCCTCTCAAGATGCATTAAAGCTTTTCTGAAGAAGGATCCTACATGTGCTGCATCATTCTTGCTGGTGAGATGGTAGTGCAGGACATCTGGTGCCAAAACCCCAGAAAATTTCAACATCATTGGCATCATCGGAGACCCCTTGTCCCTAAGGAAGATTCAGAACTGCAGGCAGGTACGTTCAGAGAGGTATGTCTTTTCTGGATTTTGGCTTGAACTTGTCACCACCTTGGGAATATAGTGTTAAGGCCTTGTTAATTGTTTTGGGAGCCTTACTGATCCTCCTCTTGGGAGGGTTCTGCTTTCATTATTTCCACTGTTATTGGAAACTCTTTAAGAAATGCTTAGAGGATGAGTCCTGTCAGGCCGCCATGGAAAAAGGGTGGGATGTTCCTGAGGAAGTTCAGGATAGCATGTCAGAAACTGAACATGGTGAGAGGTTAGGTGCACACAAAAGGCAACCAATCCTCAATAAGGAAAATGGCCCTCCTGGTGAGTCTCTTGACAAGGGAGTGTTTTCTCATGAATATGGGAGTTTCCTACATACTGTAAAGAAGAAAAGGGGGGACTACGCCATACCCTATGCATGAATTACAAGCTTTCAACTTGAAGAATTCTGATGATTGATGGGACAAAAAATGAAGAATTAAACCCTGAGCAGAACACAGAAGTGGATGAGGAGGCGACCAGGTATGAAGGAGAGAGGTACCATCCAGACAACCACCTACCAAGTAACAAAGGAGGCCGACAGCACCCACATCTGTTGTCCTCCTCACAGGTGGTCCCTTTGGCACCTCCTCCTTACAAGATGTGTCAGAAGTCCTTTTCTTTCCTCGCAGACAAAGTTAGAAGAAAGTTGCACCTTGCGTATCCAGTCTTTGAAGGCGTGGAGAGAGGACAGGTACATGTGCCTGTAGTTTATAATCAGATAAAGGAATTGGTGGAATCAGTCAGGAAATATGGGGTTTCAGCCAATTTCAACTTGGCCCATTTAGAAAGGCTGGCTATGACTGCAATGATGCCAGCTAATTGGCAGATAGTCGTAAAGGATTCACTTGTCAGCATGGGCCAATACATGGAATGGAAAGCGCTCTGGCATGAGGCAGCTCAGGAACAAGCCAGGGCTAATGCCACAGCCTTAACCCCAGAACAACAGCAATGGAATTTGACCTTTTAAGAGGTCAAGGGCGCTTTGCCACTATTCAGATAGATTATCATTGGGGCGCCTATCAACAAATTGCTACCAAGGCAATAAGGGCCTGGAAAGCATGTTCCAGAAAAGGGGAGGCCAATAATCAGCTTACAAAGATCATTCAGGGGACCCAAGAACCCTTTTAAGACTTTGTAGCAAGGATGATGGAGGCAGCTGGGTGCATTTTCAGTGACATTGAAGTAGCTGCCCTCTCATAGAGCAGCTTGTTTTCAGGCAAGCCAGCCAAGAATGTCCAGCGGCAATAGCCCCTAGAAAAAATAAAAGATTACAAGACTGGCTCAGCGTTTGCAAGGAGTTGGGGGGCCCCCTCACAAATGCTGGATTAGAGGACGCTATCCTCCAATCCCAGAAGCAGCCCCTGGGTAGGACCAATTAAAGAGTTTGCTTTAGTTGTGGAAAGGCTGGTCATCTTAAAAGGGACTGCGAAACCACGAACAAAAAAGGGGAGAATCCCACTCTTTGCAGCTGTGCGGCAAAGGTTATCATATAGCCAGCCAGTGTTGCTCAGTAAGTGATATTCAAGGGAGGCTCATTGCTCCCATCTTCCAACCCACTAATCCTGAGGTAGCAGACACACCAAAAAACGGGCTGTCTGGCCCTCAGTCCCAGGGCCCTCAAAGATATGGAAACCGGTTTGTCAAGAACCAGGAGAACAAAGAACAGGACACTCCACAAGAGTGGACCTGCATGCCACCTCCAACTTCCTATTAATGCCACAAATACATATTCAACCAATTCCTGTAGAAACTATAACACCTTTGCCCCCAGGTACGGTTGGGTTATATTGGGTTGGTGCACACTTACCCTACAAGGATTAATAGTGCATCCAGAACTTGTAGATAATCAACACCTTATGGACATACAAATTTTATGTTCTAGCCCTAAAGGGATATTCTCAATCTCTAAGGGACATAGGATTGCACAGTTGTTGCTCCTCCCCGAGGGGAGAAAGGAGCCGCTGGGACTAGGACTTTCTGAAATGGGACCCTCAGGCACGGATTCGGCCTACTTGATGGTCTCCCTACATGAGAGACCCAAACTTTCATTAAAAATAAATGATAAAATGTTGGAGGGCATTTTGGACACAGGGGCAGACGAGAGTATAATTTCTTCCTATTGGTGACCCAAGACATGGCATATTATCCAGTCGTCCCACTCCTTACTAGGCTTGGGTTATCAATCCTGCCCCTCGATTAGTTCCATGACTCTATCATGGGAAACATTAGAAGGTCAACAAGGGAGATTTGTACCCTATGTACTCCCCCTCCAGGTCAATTTGTGGGGACGAGATTTCATGCAGCATATGGGGTTGACCCTGTCAAATGACTATGGATATTCTTCACAGGCAATGAATATTGTGCAAAACATGGGATATAGGAAAGAAAAAGGATTGGGAAAATTAGAACAAGGGAGAGTAGAGCCCATTTTACCAAAAGGGAAACAAGCCATACAAGGTTTGGGTTTTTCCTACCTGCCATTGGGGCAGTACGACCCATACCATGGAAAACAGAGGATCCCATATGGGTTCCTCAGTGGCCCTTGTCCTCTGAAAAATTGGAAGCAGTAGCGGTATTGGTTAAGGAAAGTCAGGACATATTGAGCCTTCCACATATCCTTGGAATACTCCTATTTTTGTGATTAAAAAGAAGTCAGGTAACTGGAGATTGTTACATGATTTGAGAGCCATTAATGATTAAATGAATATGTTTGGCCAATTCAATGGGTCCTTACCATTTTATCTGCCCTAATCAAAGATTGGAATCTAATTATTGTGGATATTAAGGATTGCTTCTTTTCCATATTGTTGTTTCCCAAAGATAGACCTAGATTTGCCTTCACTGTCCCCTCCTTAAATCAAGGGGAACCTAATCAGCATTATCAATGGAAAATGTTACCTCAGGGAATGACCAATGTCCTATCATATGTCAACATTATGTTCAAGAGGCACTCTTGCTCTTAAGAGAACAGTATCCATAGTTTCTGGTTCCACTCCCAGGACCAAGTGCTGTCTGCAGATTCCCAGCACACTGTGGAGCAGGGGTGGATAAACTCTGCAGGTCATCAGACCCGCAGTTCCTGCTGAGGGAAGCTGCACGGCTACACACTGCCATCTCCAATTGAGCAAGTCAACATCTGCAGTGGTCTCTGAAGGACAGACTCAGACCCACCCAGAGGTGAGGAGGGGTCACCAGGCCCAAGCGCATATATCACAGCTTGGGAGGGAGAGTTGATCTCCCATAGCTTCCAGTTCCACTCCTGGAACGAAGTGCTGTCTGCAGAGACCCAGTGCACTCTGGAGCAGGAGTGGATAAACTCTGCAGGTCATCAGACCCACAGCTCCTGCTGAGAGAAGCTCCACAGCTACCCACCGCTACCTCGAACTGAGCAAGCCAACATCTGCATGGGTCACTGAAGAACAGATTCAGACCCTGACCAGAGGGGAGACAGGAGGCACAAAATCCGAGTGCCACAACTGACCAGGAGCTATCTAATCATGAACCACTGAAGCCATGGGCAAACATCAATGCAAAAAATTACATAATAATACAAAGGACAACATGGTAACTCCATAAGAGAGTAGCCAACTTACAAATACAAGACCTGAATTGAGCAATAAAGAGGAAACAGAAGGAAGCAATACCAAAAATTCCTTTTTGATGATTATTGAAGCTCTAAAAGAAGATATGAAAAAAGCCTTAAAGAAATAGAAGAAAATACAAACAAAAAATTGAAAGAGATGAGCAAATCTATGAAAGAACCATGCCAGGAACTAAATGCTGAAATAAAAGCTGAAATAAAAGCTGAAATAGAAGCAATAAAAAAGGCACAAAATTCGGCAAAGATGGAAATAGAAAAACTGCAGAAAAAAGCTGGAAATACAGATACAAGCATAACAAATAGAGTTCAAGAGATGGAAGATAGAATCTCTGAAGTGGAAGACTCAGTAGCTCAAATAGATATATCAGTAAAAGAAAATAGTAAAACTAAAAAAGCCATAACTCAAAATGTTCAGGAAATCTGGGACACTATGAAAAGACCTAATATGAGAATAATAGGAATAGAAGAAGGAGAAGAATACCAGCTCAAAGGCACAGATAATGTTTTCAATAAAATCAGTGAAGAAAACTTCCCTAACCTGAACATGGAAATGCCTATAAAGATACAAGATGCTTATACAACATCAAATAGATATGATCCCGAAAAAAAGTTAGTGCACCACATTACAATCAAGCCACAAAACATACAGAACAAAGAAAAAATTTTAAGAGCTACAAAAGAAAAGGGCCAACTCACATATAAAGGCAGACCCTTCAGAATAATGCCTGAGTATTCAATAGAAATAATGAAAGCTAGAAGGGCTTGGTCAGAAGTTATACAGACGCTAAAACACCATGGCTGCCAAACTAGAATACTATATCATGCAAAATTATCAATCACCATAGATGGTGTAAACAAGGAATTTCTGGACAAAGTCAGACTGAAAGAATATCTATCAACCAACTCATCACTACAGAGAGTATTAGAGGGAAAACTCCAACCTAAGGACCTTAGATACACCCATGAAATCACAAACAATCAATAAGTCCACAGAAGAATACTCTAGAGAAAGGAGATACAAACAAGTAGCCACCAAAAATGGAAGGAAATATGAATCAATGGTCATTAATTTCCCTTAATATCAATGGACTCAACTCTCCTATAAAATGTTACACACTAACAAGATGGATACAACAACAGAAGCCATCCTTCTGTTACCTACAAGAAACACACCTCAACTGCAAAGACAGACACAGGCTTAGAATAAAGGGTTGGGAAAGATTTTCCAGTCGAGTGTTCCTAAGAAACAAACGGGTTGCAATCCTAATATCTAACAAAGTACACTTTAAGCTAAAAGCAATTAAAAGGTACCAAGATGGTCACTACTTATTCATCAAAGGAAAAATTGGTCAAGAGGAGATTTCAATCTTAAATATTTATGCTCCTAATATAGGGGCACCTACATATGTAAAAGAAACACTGCTAAAGCTCGAATCCCACATCAATTCTTACACCCTAAAAGTGGGAGACTTCAATACCCCACTTCGAACCCTGGATAGATCAACCAGACAGAGCCTCAACAGAGAAATAAGGAGTCTAAATGAGGTTATGATGCAAATGGATTTCACAGATATCTACAGATCCTTCCACCAAAAGGCAAAGGAATATACATATTTCTCAGTTCCTCATGGAACTTTCTCCAAATTGACCACATAATTGTTCATAAAGCAAATATCAGCAGATACAAAAAAATGGAAATAATCCCTTGTAACATATCAGACCACCAGGGCCTAAAATTAGAGTTCAACAACATCAAAACCCAAAGATAGCCTACCAACTGATGGAAACTAAACATCAATCAGCTGAACCATCTTTGGCTCAAGGAAGAAATTAAGAAAGAAAGCAAAATCTTCCTAGAATTCAATGAAAATGAATCTACAAAGTATCTGAACTTGTGGAACACAATGAAAGCAGACTTCAGAGGAAAATTCATAGCGCTAGATGCCTATATGAAAAACCTTGAGAAATCTCACACTAGAGACCTAACAGTGCAGCTGAAAGCCTTAGAACAATTAGAAGTGAACTCACCTAGAAGGAGTAGATGGCAGGAAATAATAAAACTTAGAGCTGAAATCAATACAATTGAAACACAAAAAAAAGCAATACAAAGAAACAATGAAACTAAGAGTTGGTTCTTTGAGATAGTTAACAAGATAAATAATCCCTTAGCCAAACTAATCAAAAAAACAGAAAGAGAGTGTCCAAATCAACATAATCAGAAATGAAAAGGGGGACATAACAACAGACCCCCAGGAAATACAGAAAATTATCAGGTCATATTTTGAAAATCTGTATTCCATAAAAATGGAAAACCTAGAAGAAATGCACAGCTTTCTGGACAGGTTCCATCTACCAAAATTAAATGAAGATCAGATTAATTACCTAAACAGGCATATAACCCTTAAGGAAATTGAAAATGTTATTAAAAACCTCCCCAAAAATAAAAGCCCTGGTCCAGATGGTTTCAGTGAAGAATTCTACCAGACGTTCAAAGAAGAATAACTACAGTTACACCTCAAACTCTTTCACACAGCAGAAACTGAAGGAATATTGCCAAATTCCTTTCATGAGGCCAAAATCACCCTAATACCCAAGCCACTCAAAGACACAACAAAGAAGGAGAATTACAGACCAATTTACCTCATGAATATTGATACAAAAATTCTCAACAAAATTTTGGCAAACCGTATACAACAATGCATAAAAGATATCATCCACCTTGACCAAGTAGGCTTCTTCCCAGAAATGCAGGGCTGGTTCAACATACAAAAAAAACTGTAAATATTATCCATCATATTAACAAACTAAAGAAACAAAACCACATGATCATATCCATAGATGCGGAAAAAGCCTTTGACAAAATCCAACACTCCTTTATGTTTAAAGCTCTGGAGACATCATCAATACAGGGAAAATACCTAAATATAATTAAGGTGATTCAGAAGAAGCCAACAGCCAGTATCAAAATTAATGGAGAAAAACTCAAAGCAATCCCACTAAAATCAAGAATTAGACAAGGATGTCCTCTCTCCCCTTATCTAGTCAATATAGTTCTCGAAGTTTTAGCTAAAGCAATAAATGAATGAAAAGAGATTAAGGGGATACAAATTGGAAAAGAAGAAGTGAAGCTATCTCTATTTGCAGATGATATGATTGTATATATAAGTGACCCACAAAATTCTTCCAAGGAACTGCTACAGCTGATAAGCACCTTCAGCAATATAGCAGGATACAAGATAAACTCAAAGAAATCAGTAGCCCTTCTATACACAAAAGATAGAACAGCTGCAAAAGAAATAAGGGAAACATTACCCTTCATATTAGCTACAAATAGTATTAAATACCTTGGAGTAACTATAACCAAAGAAGTAACAAATCTATTTGACAAAAATTTTAAATCATTGCAGAAAGAAATTGAAGAGGATATGAGAAACCGGAAAGCTCTCCAATGTTCCTGGATTGGTAGGATCAACATAGTAAAAATGGCAATTCTACCAAAGGCAATCTACAGATTCAATGCACAGCCTATCAAAATCCCAACACAATATTTTTTGGTACTTAAAAGAACAATACTCAACTTCATTTGGAATAACAGGAAAGCCAGGATTGCCAAAGCAATTTTAATCAACAAAAGAACCTCAGGAGGTATCACCATACCTGACTTCAAGCTATACTATAGAGCTACAGTAGTAAAAACAGCCTGGTACTGGCATAAAAACAGACTTGTGGAGCAATAGAATACAACTGAAGATCCAGACATTTACCCAAAAACCTATGAGCACCTGATCTTTGAAAAAGATTCCCAAAACATTCAATGGAAAAAAACAGAATATTTAACAAATGGTGTTGGCATAGCTGGATGGAAGTGTGTAGAAAAATGCAAATATATCTGAGCCTGTCACCCTACACAAAAGTCAAATTCAAGTGGATCAAAGACCTCAACTTAAACCCAGCCACTTTGAACTTGATAGAAAGGAAACTGGGAAATACACTTCTACAAATTATCACAGGCGACCACTTCCTAAATATAACACCAGTGGCACAGGCACTAAGACCAACAATCAATAAGTGGGATCTCCTGAAGCTAGGAATCTTTTGGAAAGCCAAGGACACTGTCAATAGGACATAACGCCAGTGTACAGAATGGGAAAAGATTTTCACCAACCCTACAAGTGATAGAGGACTGATCTCTAAGATATATAAAGAGCTCAAGAATTAAGAGCCCAAAACCCTGAATAACCCTATCAAAAATGTGGTACAGATTTAAAAAGTAATTCTCAGCAGAGTTACTATGAATGGCTTAAAGGCACCTGAACAAGGGCTCTTCATCTTTAGGCATCAGAGAAATGCAAATTAAAACAATTTTGAGGTACCACCTAACACTTGTTAGATTGGCTAAGATAAAAGGCACAGATGACAGCCTATGTTGGAGAGGATGCGGAGCAAGGGGAACACTCCTACATTTTTGGTGGGAGTGTAAGCTTGTTCAGCCTCTTTGGAATGCAATATGGTGGTTTCTCAGAAAATTGAGAATCAATGTCCCCAAGAACCCAGCAATACCACTTCTGGGTGTTTACCCTAAAGAGGCACATTCACATACCAAGTTATTAGTTGAAATATGTTCATAGCAGCATTATTTGTAATAGCAAGAACCTGGAAACAACCTAGATGTCCCTCAACTGAAGAATGGATTAACAAACTGTGGTACATCTACACAATGGAATACTACTCAGTAGTAAGAAAAAAATGATGTCCTAAATTTCACAGGCAAATGGATTGATTTGGAGAATATCCTCCTGAGCGAGCTATCACAATCTCAGAGAGATAAGCAGATGATGTACTCACTCACTAGTGGTTTCTAAACAAACAAGCAAGAAAAACCCAAACATGCCCAAGCAGCAAACCACAACCACTGAATAGCTTGGGATCAGATACACCCTGCACTGACCCTTCGAACCCCACTCCAAATATATTAACACTCTTGAGGGAGGGTGGACATAACTGGATTTGCCAGGAGTGTAGACTGGTCCAAGCATTATTGGGTCAGTGGGACCATAGGATTGTCTGCTCCCTGCCCAGGGAAGGGATGGGGAGCTGCAGGGGAAAAAAATGTCAATATGTGATGGGAGGGGGAAGAGACCTTGAATAAGGAAATTCAGGGATGGGAAAAAAATTTCAGAGGGAAAGCTGAACACATAGTAAATAAATATATGTTTAGCAATCTTATTTGCATTACCACCCTTGATAAGCCATGCTTGTGATATTATCCTCTTCATAGTTATTGTTAACTTCTCCTCATTTTAAATTCATGTTACTGTTTTTTTCTTAAATACAAAATAAAAAAAAGAAAAGAGTATCCACTGCTAATTATACTTCATTACATGGATGATATTTTATTATGTTATAAAGATTTAATAATGCTTCAAAAGGCCCATTCCCTCTTGCAGAATACTTTGCAGCAGTGGGGACTACATATTGCTACAGAAAAGTTTCACATCATAGGGACCGGAAAATTTTTGGGATCTATAGTGTCCCCTACAAAGATTGTCCTGCAAAAGGTAGAAATAAGAGGGATAACCTTCACACCTTGAATGATTTTCAAAAATTATTGGGAGATATTAATTGGCTGCGACCTTCTTTGAAGATCCCCACCAGAGATTAAAACTTTTGTTTGATGTTTTAGAGGGGAATTCTCATATTACCTCTTCCCAGAGCCTTATACCTGTGGCAAGTCAAGCCCTACATAAGGTAGAGGCAGCCTTACAGAAAGCACAATTACAACATATAGATGAGAAGCAGGATTTTGCTTTATGTGTTTTTAAAACACTTCAATTGCCAACTGCTGTATTATGGCAAGATGGGTAACTGCTATGGATCCATCCCAAAGTATCTCCCACTAAGAGTATTGATTGGTACCCTGATGCTATTGCACATTTAGCCATAAGAGGACTAAATTCTGCCATTGCCCATTTTGGATGAGAACCTAAAGTTCTGATTGTACCTTATACTGCAGCACAAGTACAAACATTGGCAGCCACTTCCAATGAATGGGCCATATTGGTCACTTCCTTTTCAGAACAAATTGACAATCATTATCCAAAACACCCCATTTTACAATTTGCCTTAAATCAGGCCATGGTGTTTCCATGGATTACAGCTAAATTACCACTCAAGAATGGATTGGTTGTGTAGACAGATGGCTCAAAAACTGGAATTGGTGCATACTTGGTTAATGACAAGGTTGTGTCAAAAGATTATGGACAAAATTCACCACAAGTGTTGGAATGCTTAGTAGTCCTGGATGTTTTGAAAAGCTTCTCTGAGCCCTTGAATATTATTTGAGATTCTCATTATGTGGATAACGCAGTCAATCTGCTAGAGGCTGCGGGAGTTATTAAGCAATCCACAAAAATTGCTTCAATATTTTGTCAAATACAACACAATTTACAAGCCAGGAAAAGTCCTGTGTATATAACTCATATTAGGGCACATTTTGGCCTGCCTGGGCAATGTACCAAGGCAATGATCTAGCAGACAAGGCTACCACACCAATAGCAGTGGTGTTTTCCCGTCAATTGACCCTTGCAAAAAATTTTCATCAACGCTTCCATGTGACAGCAGAAACTCTCTGTCGTTGGTTTTCCATTACTAGAAAGGAAGCTAGGAATATTGTGACCCAATGTAAAAATTGTTGTGAATTTTTAATGCCCCCCATGTGTGAATCAATCCATGGGGAATAAGACAACTACAAATTTGGCAAATGGACGTTACTTATGTCTCCTCGATTGGTAAACTTCGATACCTGCATGCCTCTATTGACACCTGTTCAGGTATTATTTTTGCCACACTACTAACAGGGGAAAAGGCCTCTCATGTTGTACAACATTGCCTTGAAGCATGGAGTGCTTGTGGACTGCTCAAGCTACTAAAAACTGACAATGGACCTGCTTATACTTCACAATAGTTTCAGCAATTCTGCCATCAGATGGGCGTGATCCATCTAACAGGACTCCCTTATAACCCTCAGGGCCAAGGAGTTGTTGAACATGCCCATCACACACTTAAATCTTACTTAATAAAACAAAAAAGTGGGTGTTGAGGAGGCTCTCCCTTCTATACCATGAGTGACCATTTATATGGCTCCTTTTACCATGAATTTTTTGAATTTAGATGGCAAAGGCCATACTGTGGCAGAAAGACATTGTTCAGAGCTGGACAGGCCAAAAAAAATGGTGAAATGGAAAGATGTTCTGAGTAACACTTGGAAAGGACCGGATCCTATTCTTATAAGTTCCAGGGGAGTTGTTTGTGTTTTTCCACAGGACAAAGATAACCCATTTTGTGTACCTGAAAGGCTCACTAGGAAAATTGAGGAATTACCTGATGAAAATGTGGAATCACCTTGTCATGATGTTACACCTGATGACACTCACAACAGGGGAATTTTGCTGGGGAATCTTGTCAACCTGCCCACCTCCAATGCCGGTGATGTATGATGCACAGGTCTTTCTCAGCTTCTTTTCCACCAATAAAGATTTAGGACTTGTATATTTACCCAAGGATGCCCAAACTGCACAAGTAAAGGAGAATAGATCTATAACCCTAAGGGCAAGCTTTTGCTTTGTTTTATATAATAATTTAAGCCAAAATCTCGAGAAATTAAAAGATGATTGTTTGATATTGAAGAATCAATCTGCTGCCTGGCATGAAGAGGCCCAATCAGGCTATGGAGAAAAATTATAGCTAATGCCTCTGTCCTGTATTGTTAGTGGCCAAATATATTAAAAGATAGTTCTGGCCCTATGTCATCCCAACCTTAGATGGCCCCCTTTTGTAAAGGGACACAGACAAATATTCTAACCCTGCCATGGACTGGATGTCAATCTAGGGATGTAAGGTGGGCTCTTTCAAATGTATCTACCTTTTCACCTACTTTAGGTACACACTTCCTTAATCAGACCCTTGAGACTGTTAATTCAAATCCATTTGATCAATGGCTTTTGTGAGAGATTAAGGTGAGTTGTATGGATTTTACACCCATGGCAATGATAGGAGGAGGAAGGGGAGAAAAGGGACAATTAGTATATGATTTCACAGGAACCCTGGGAAAGGGAGGTCAAAATTCAGGGTCATTTAGCTGGAGTATGATGGATCAAGCTAAGTATACCCCTTTTGCTTCAAGAGATTATTCCCCTTCTCCCGTATGTGTTTGGCCCCCCTTAATTTTGATAGTAATAGTTTAATATTAGCAGTTAATGGGAGCTTGGATTGTAGCTTGGGAATTTGCTTTTATGCCTTGTGCTGGGATGCTCAGAAATATCCCTTGGCCATGGTAACTGGTATGCCCCACTTTGTACCTGTCCCTGTGGAGACGGCTGGAAGCCCTATATTATTTAGAGCCAGGAGAGGTATTGGCATTTCAGCCATTATCATGGCCATTGTTGCCACTGCAGCAGTAGCTGGCTCAGTTACAGCCTCAGCCATGGCATTGTCCACTTCTATTCAGACAGCACAGATGTTTAATGACTTATCTGCCTCTGTGTCTATAGCCTTGGACCATCAAAGTTTAGCTAACACACAAATCCAAGGCAAATTGTTTTGGTCCAGGAGCAACTAGACATTTTGTGGCAGATGGCCCAGTTGGGGTGTGAGCAAAAATATCCTGAATTGTGTGTGACCTCTATTCAGTATGAGAATTTTATCAAGGTAGCTAATTTGTTGAGGAGCCTCTCTCAATTTATTTTTCAGAACTGGATAGTGCAATTTGAGCAGACCTTGAGAGTTCTAAGAACAGCCATTATTCAAGTGAATTCCACAAACCTGGACTTATCGCTGATGGAGGGATTTACATCCTGGATTTCCTTGACCTTTTCCCTCTTCAAAGAATGGATAGGGGTTGGATTGTTTGGGACTGTACTCTGCTGTGGGCTGGTGCTGGCTCTACAGCTGGTCTGTAGGCCCAGGGCTCAAACTAATAGAGACAAGGTGGTGGTTACCCAAGCACTTGTATCTTTGGAGCAAGGAATCTCCCCTGATTTTTGTTATCCATGCTTAAGCAATAGGTCACTGGTCACTCAGCTCTTGCACACTCGGAGCTTGTTCTCATTGCACGAGATAGGTGAGCATGCATTAGCAGCCCAACAGAGTTGCATGGTTACAAATGCAGTAGATTGGCCTTGCGGCACTTAAGAGGCTAAATCTAGGGAAATATGTCATCTGGCATGAAGGTTGTGCAACCAAGTCACCTTCCCCCGGGAAAAATGCCACAAAGCCAGGCCAACACCTCTTCGGGTGAGGAACCTAAGAGATATGTTGCATATGGCATTTCATCTATTCACTGGGGCGATGACCTCTGTCTCCACTCATTTTTAGGGTGTTCTGTTGCTTCATAATTTATAAAAATGGGGGAGATGTGAGAAGCCGCACTCACTGCTGCCATTCCAAGATGGCGTCGACAACATGTGCTCTAATGTGTAAATAAGTAGACTGCGCATGTGCAAGGGGAATTTCCACACCTTGTGCTCTGCCTCTCCCATGGCGTCACCTTGCCTGATTGAGCTACAGCTAATCTCAGTCAGACACGTCCTAGGCGGGGGTCAGTTTCCTATATAAGGGATGGGTTTTAGCCATTTGGGTTCTCCACCTTGTAAGCTTATGCTCTTCCTCTCAAGATGCATTAAAGCTTTTCTGCAGAAGGATCCTATTTGTGCCGTATCATTCTTGCTGGCATGACGGTAGCACGGAACAGGAGCTGAATGAGATTGTAAAATACACAGACCAATTTGGTGGAATACAAGTGTTAAGGGCTCTAAAAGCTAACACAGAAAGTGATTGAAAATAAGCCTGTTGTCTAACTTGAGCCTGAATAATGGGGCTGTTTATAACCTATTACTATATCCAGTATAATGAAATTATACTGTATATTGTTCCATTCCTGAGGTTCTTCATGGTCAGCATATATTGATACTAGCTAAAAAAAGGTAGCTGGGTCTAATACAGCTTTTAATAAGATTTACCAATAATAATATGTTTATAAATGCATATCTCATTAGTGTTGAACTTGTTCAATATACAGCATATCAATACCTGACCTATTAGCTAGCTTTCAAATGAGAGAGATCTACCCAAGGCATGAAGATCCACAATTGAATAGCAGCATTAGAACCCAGATTCACTGGAAAGATCATAGCAGGTATTTGAAATTTTATACATAATGGCTAGTGAGATACAGCTGGGTTTGGCATAGGCAAAAGTTCTTAAACTACTGAAAGCTGGAACTTATAAGGTGACACCAGAGAAAGAGTTGATGTGGGTTAGTGAATGCAGGTTGCTGTAAAAATGGAGGCTCAGGTTGACCTGGGTCAGACACAGAGTAAGGAAAATCAGACAAATGATACAGAACGAGAGGGGTAGCTGCCCAAGATATCTGTTGGGCAAAAGAGGAAACAGCTGAAGCAGACTTAGGAGCTAGTGAGTACTTCTGTCCTTCCTGAATTCCACCTGGGTGACTTTCTTTTTATAATCTGACAAGTGAGGGAACATGTGATGGGTGGTGCTGAGGAAATAAAAAGTTTAGCACTGCATTGTCCTTGGCAAAATTTATTGTGCATTGACTTTGTCTGCTGAGGAGAACTGTAAACTGGCAATTATAACCTTACAGATAGGAGTGAAGAAGAGCTGGGGACTTATTTATGAGGAGCTTGTTTTTTTTTTTTTTTTTTTTTTTTCCTTACTACAAACAGAGCTTTTACCCATAGATCTGGTTTTCACATGTTCTCTTGGAAGATCTATGGAGTCAATATTGTAGCCCAAACACAAAACTTTTCTGCTTCTTTGTACTTGGAAACCATGGATAATCAGATGAGATTTTAAATATTTTATGTGAGCTGCCTTGCCCTGAGAAGGTATATTGACCATTGCCATAGTGCAAGAGAAATAACAAGCAAAGAGAAGTATTGTTTTTAGAGTATTATCTTGTGCTTAGTAGAAGACTTCTATTGGCAATGACCATAGTAGCTATATAACTGCACAGTGTCTCAATTAAGAGACTCCTTATTAAAAAGCCAGACCCTAGCTATGTTTCCTGAATGATCAGCTCTTATGTGGAGAAGCTGGATTAACCAACAGAAGGATTTGTATGTACTTACCTATCAACTAAAACAAACAAACAAACAAATAAACACAAACATTGTTAAAAAGAAATGGGACCTCAGAATGAAATAGAGAATCAACACAGAAATAGAAGTCAACTTACCAAAGTTCACCAAAGAAATGTAAAATCACATTGAGCTTAGTATAAAAAGTGGCAGGATAAGGGAGCAGGATGGAGGAGGATCTAACTCACATCTTAAACATTAGTGAAAATAGCAGGCAAAATTTAAAAGCCACCAGGAAGTTGTTCTGCAGGACCAGGGTCAATCCATAGAGTCTGATCTCTGTTCTTCCTAGCAGACAAGAGCAGGGTTTGTTGTTAGTGGCTTCTCCAGCCATGCCTAAAAAAGGGGACCTTGCCAGTCAGGCCTCACCTCCAGGACAAACTTCATCATCAGAGAAGGATTTGAAATTCAGGCACCTGTCTATAGCAAAGCAAGAGATTGCGCAATGTCCCGACTAGCAGGGTCGTCAGGGTGGACCTAAATCTAGGAAGGAAGCAAATGGAAGGCAGGAACAGAAAAGAATGGAAGGACAAGACAAATGTTTCTGTTCAAGTCCTACTTTTGCTTTATTGTTACAGAGAATATTTATACAGGATCACTGCCATGTAGGTAGCTGGGGAGAAAGGGGGTGGGAAATACAAAAAAAATGTGGCAAGCCCTTGAAGGAGCAACAGACAGGATAGAATTGATATGGAAATCTGTTATGAGTTGAGGGCCTGGAGGATGTCACCTGCTGAGCTGAGAGAGTCAAAGGTGACTACCTAAAACAATAAGGATGTAATTTCTGGTAAATGGCTATCTAGGGCAAAGACTGCTGGCTAGCTATTGGATCTAACTAATAAAATATGGCAAAGTTGACTCTGGCTCCCAACAGAGCAAACCTCTTGTTCAGAGGAAACAGGAGACAGAAAAGTCCTGTTGCCACACTGAGTAGGAGCTGCCTAATTGTGAACCACTGAAGACATGGATAGATGCCAGTCTAAAAATACATATAACAATATAAAGAACAACAAGGCAACAGCAGAAGAAACTGATGGTTCTACAACTACAATACATGAACAGAGTAATGAAGAGGAAACAGAAAGAAACAGCACAAAAACAAGTTTATGATGGTTATTGAAGTCATTGAAGATAATATGAAAACTTCTAAAGAAATAAAAGAAAATAAAAAAATGGAAGAGATGAAAAAATCCTTGAAAAAAACAACTAAGAAAAGATGAGCCAAAGAATGAAAGAAACATTCCAGAAATGAAAAACTGAAATAAAACCAATAAAAAAGGCACAAAACAAGTCAAAGGTGGAAACAGAAAATCTGAAGGAAAAGCTGGAACTACAGATATAAGTGAAAACAACAGAATCCAAAAGATGAAAGGCAGAATCTCTGGAGTGAATGACTCAGTAGCAAAAATAAATATATCAGTCAAAGAAAATTGTAAAACCAAAAAAACCATAACACAAAAAGTTAAGGAAATCTAGAATACCATGAAAAGACATAGCTTGAGAATAATAGGAATAGTAGAAAGAGAAAAATACCAGCACAAAGGCACATATAATGTATTCAATAAAATCAATGAAGAAAATTTTTTCCAACTTGAAGAAGGAAATGCCTATAAAGATACGAGAAACTTACAGAACACCAATTAGATTTGACTCCCCCCAAAATTGTGCTCTCCACATAATAATCAATCCATGAAACATGCAGAATTTTTTAAGAGCTGAAAAGGAAAAGGTCCAACTTACTTATAAAAGCACACATATCAGAATACCACCTGACTATTCAATGGAAACTATGCAAGCAAGAAGGGCTTGGTCAGAAGTTATACAGACACTAAAAGAGCATGGCTCTTTTTATTCAACGTAGAGTACTATACCTTGCAAAATTATCCATCACCATAGATGGAGTAAACAAGATATTTCCTGATAAAGTTAGACTGAAACTATACCTATCTACCAATCTGGCTCTCCAAAAGACATTAGAGTGATAACTCCAACATAAGGATCCCAAATATACCCAAGAACCAAAACAATCTATAATCCCACTGAAGAAAACCCCAGAGAAAGAAAATACAAACAAGCTACCACAAAAAACTGCTGAAAACATCAATCAGTGGTCACTAATATCCCTTAATATCAATGATCTCAACTCACCTATAAAAAGACACACACTAACAAGATGGAAACAACAGAAGGAGCCTTCTGCTGCATACAAGAAACATACCTCAACAACACAGACAGACACAGACTCAGAGTAAAGGGTTGGGAAATGATTTTCCTATCAAATGTTCCTAAGCAAGAAGCTGGGATTGCCATTCTAATATCTAACAAAGTAGACTTTAAGCTAAAAGCAATTAAAGGAGACCAAGATGGACATAACTTATTCATCACAGGAAAAAATGGTCAAGAGGAGATTTCAATCCTGAATATTTATGCCCTAAATATAAGGGCACCTCCCTATGTAAAAGAAACACTACTAAAGATCAAACCCCACATCAGTTCTCACATAGTGAGAGTTCTCTAATAGTGGGGGACTTCAATACCACACTTTCACCCCTGAATAGATCAACCAGACA
>PVIH01022640.1:0-26619 GCA_004025045.1 Sigmodon hispidus | reverse complement strand
AAATTTTCATCAACCTGAGCCCTGTACTCCTCTCTAACAAAATCTTCACCCATTGTTTTAAATTTCTGATCTAATTTTCTAAAATTCTCATCAATGTGAGCTCTAAATTCCTCTGTGATCAAAGTAGACCTCTCTTCCATGGATACAATGAGTTTTTGGAATGTCTTAATACGTTCATCCATGTCAGACAGCTTAGTGTTGTACTCTCTAAGCTGAAATCCCTTAAAATAATTTGGTAAGAAATATATTATCACAAAGAGAAGCAAAAGAACTCCTGGATGAAGATAACCTCCAAATGCGTAATCCTGGAAATAATCCTCTATCACCATTGTGAAAAAGTGAGTAAAATTGTGAACATTTACCTGATCAGACATTTTAGAGGAAAGAAAAAATTTTCCCCTTACTCAGATGTAATGAGGACTTATGGTCAGCAGGTGTCGTAGTGCAGCAGCAATGGTGCTTGAACCGGGGTGGTGAGTAAGCCTCCATGAATCCTATCAGGCGTGCACCCTCAGAACTGAGTCTCAGTAGCACGCAGATTCCCTCCTGGCTGCTGTGCCGAACACGGTGCAGGCAAGTGGGATCCGAAGCATGCAGCGGGCGCCGAATCCGGTGGGGCTCCACCGCGCGCACCGCACGCGGGCGCGGAATTCAGGGGGTTCGGGGAATTTGCCCCGCGTTGGGACGCCAAATATCGCGGAATAAACCCGCCACCAATTGCTATGTTTTAAATAATATTTATTTTGTTATAATCACAAGCAAAAGAGCCAGCCACTGCAGTATGGAGCCGCCGCGCGCTGGAGCCGGAAGACCCACCCCTCCTTCCGCTGCCTCTCCTCAAATCCAGAAGCACTAAAGGCACATGCCCACACAGAGAGTCACATGAACATTCATAATTAAAAATAAAATTAATTCTTGAAATTAATAGCATAAGAACTTTACAACAAAGTGGTTCAAGTCTTTAAACTAGCCTGCATCAATCAAAATCAAGAACATGTAGCATACACAAGCCTTCTAGTTTATCTAATATAAGCATATTCTTAATTGAAAATTATTTTTAAAACCATAAGAAAATTCAAAGACATTATTTACTCAACCCTGCAAGAATATCAGATTAGCGTGCAAGAATTATGCTGATTTCTACAAAATGTATTTTCTTTCTTTTTCTGTGGTCTTTGTTGCACATAATTTAGCTTCAGGCAAACAACATATATCCCTTGTCAAGATGATTGTTTTCTGAAAGCAGCTGTTTGTAGTCTAAAGTAGTATTTGTGTGTAAAACAGTTCTGCTCTGTGCTTTATGGTTCCCATTAAAATGGATAATAGTTTATGTTTTACTTCTGGACATAATTCAATGTGATTTGTTTCCCTCTGGTACAGAGATATCTAAGTTAAATTACTAATCCAACCAGATCTTATTGCTTATTTTAATATTATTTATTTTCAAAATATATCACATCTAACTTTATGCCACATTCATTTAGTGTCGCAATATATGGGACAAATTATTTTTGGCCCAGTTAGATATTATTTTATTAAATTAAAGGAGAATAATTTTTGATACATTACAGAGTCATGATTAATTTTATAATATAGCTGAATTTCTATAAAATATTAATCTCAGTGTTGCAAAAACAATATTAATCTTGGCAATAAGTTAATCATTCTCTTGATTTTTCTACTGAAATATTTTCTTGATAGAAGAGCCAATTTGGGTTCATGGAGAAACCTAGTGCTAAGGAAATGCTCAGGAATTCACAAGGATGACACCAATTAAGACTTCAAGCAATATTGGAGAGGGTGCCTCAACTAGTCCTGACTTGTAATCAAACTGATGGACACCCTAATTATTAACATAGAACCTTAACCTAGCAATTGATGGAAGCAGATTCAGAGATCCAGAACTAACTACTGTGTCCAGCTCCCAGTCCAGTCAAAGAGAGGGAGGAGGGATTATATGAGCAAAGAGATCAAGATCATTAAGGGGAAACACAGAGACAATTCACCTGACCTATTGGGAGCTCACTGACTCTGGACTAAGGGCTGGAGAACCCTCAGGAAACCAAACTAGGCCTTCTGAATGTGGATGACAGTTGTGTGGCTTGTGCAATTTGTGAGGCCTCTGGCAGTATGACCAGGATTTATCCCCAGTGCATGAACTGGCATTCTGGAGCCCATTCTTTATAGAGGGATAACTTGTTTAGCCTTGATACTGGGGAGAGGGGTTTAGTCTTGCCTTAGCCAAATATGCCAGACTTTGTTGACTCCCCACAGGAGACCTTATCCTCTCTGAAGAGTAGATGGGTACAAGCTAGGGGTAAGTGGGAGAAGGGGAGGCAAGGGAAAATGAGGTAAAACAACAACAAAAAAATCTTTTAAATAAAACAACCAAAATCTACATCAAATTCTTGAATATTCGAGACTCTCAGACACACAATGGTAGATTGTGAAAAAAGAATGAAATCATTTTTAAGTTTGAAGATTTGCTTCATATTTCCTATGTGAAATGAGGAAGGCATCAAACATTCACATTTTCTAAACAAACACCTAAGAAAAGTAACTGCTCTTCTGTAGCCAGAGTACAGTGAAGGAAAATATTAGCCCAGTCATGTCAAAACCAACATGGAAAAAATCGAACAATGGGAACTACAGGCAACAGGCACCTTCTTGGACATTTTGGCATCGCAGTGGAAATGTGTTCAGCATTTGAGACAATGTTAGCAAACTGTTTTCTGGCATCTTCTCTGCATTGAGATATCATATTGTCTTTTTTTCTCTGTGTTTTGTGATAAAAATACCTTGAGGAAAGCAACTGGAGAAGCATTTTATCTCACAATGTCAGGTTATTATGTAATACTTCAGAGAAGTCACAGTGGGGCAGAAGCAGAATAGAACTGTCTCCATTAAATCCACATGGGAAGCAGAGAGTCATAAACTGATGAGTAAGTGGTAGTCTCAACTCATCTTTTCCTTTTTCATTAAGTTCAAGACAAAAATCCATGGAATGGTGACACTCACTTTTAGACAGGGTATTTCCATGTTAATTATTAATGTAAACAAGACAATTCCTCACAGGCTAACCTAATATAGGCATTGACTTAGTGAGATTCCATTCCAAGGTGATTTAAGATTGGCCCAAGTTGTCTACTTATGCTACCACATACAGACAACATATAGCTCATATGCACAAATATATCAAATATAAATACTTTTATAAATAGAAAATACATGATATGCTGTTTCCAATGTATTTATTTATATTTAGATAGGCAATATCTATCTAAACTTTTAAAGTTCCAGCAGTCTGAGAATTTTTTCATTAATTACTATAGATTGTCATTCTTCTCCCAGCATTAATCACAGACAGACAGAAATCTCTCTGAGCAGTATGACTCTGTGGTGTCTAGGGTGAACTGGGAGTCAGATGGCTTAAGACAGCAAGCATATCAGGTCCTGAACAGAGTGGGAGGTGAGCAGGTTCCAGTACCTGGAACTCATCCCAGAGGCCAGAGACACAGTCCTGGATATGACCTCATGGCAAGGCTTGCCCTGGACCAGGACTGGAAGGAGCCTTCCCCAGCAATCTCAAGGGGCACATCACAGAGGGCCAGGCCCCGCCTCCAAGGCAGGCTGCTTCATCACAGAGGGACAAACATCTCTCTGAACAGCATAATCCCATGGTGTGCAGGGCAGAGTGGGAGTCAAACAGCTTCAGACAGCAAGGATCACATGGCCTGACCAGAGAAAGAGATGTTACAAACTCTGTGTCCAGAGGAGACAGGAGACACACAACACTTAGAGCCAAAGCTAAGATCCCACTAAGACCTGACTAAGAGTGAACCAAGGAAGGACTGGGCATATGCCAGTACAAGAATACATATAACAATATAAAGAATAACAAGGCACCACCAGAAGAAGCTGATGGCTCTAAAACACCAAGACCTGAACAGAGCAATGAAGAAGAAACAGAGGGAAACAGCAATACAAAAATATTTGTGAAGATATAGAAGCCTTAAAAGAGGTTAAAGAGGTTATACAAAGTCCCTTAAAGTAATAACAAAATAAAAATAAAAATTTGGAAGAGATGAACAAATCTTTGAAAGAAAACAATAAAGAACAAGAAAGACAAATCCAACAAATGAAGGAATTACTCCAGGAACTAAAAATTGAAATAGAAACAATAAAGAAGGCACAAAACAAAACAAAGGATGAAACAGAGAATCTGAAAAAAAAATATGATTTGGAAATATAGATGCAAGTATAACCAACAGAATCTAAGAAATGAAAGAGAAAATCTCTGGAGTGGAAAACTCAATAGTGGAAATATATAAATCACTCAAAGAAAACACTAAAACCAAAAAAAGCCATAATACAAAACGATCAGAAAATCTAGGACACCATGAAAAGACCAAATATGAGAATAATAGGAATAGAAGAAGTCCAGCTCAAAGGTACAGATAATGTACTCAATAAAATCATAGAAGAAAACTGTCCCAACCAAAAGAAGCAAATGCCTATAAAGTTACAATAAGCTTACAGAACACCAAATAGATTAGAACCCCCCCAAAAAAGAAGTCTTCTTGCTACAAAATAATTAAGCCACAAAACATACAGAACAAAAAAATATTAAAAGCTGCAAAGGAAAAGGTCCAAATTACCTATAAAGGCAGACTCATCAGAGTAATGCCAGACTATACAATAGAAACAATGAAAGCAAGAAGGTCCTGTTCAGAAATCATACAGACACAAGAACATGGCTTCCAACTCAAACGACTATACCCAGCAAAACTATCAATCGCTATAGGTGGAGTAACCAAGATATTTCATGAAAAAGACAGTTTGAAACAATACCTATACACAAATCTGGCACTACAAAAAGCATTAGAGGGAAAACTTCAACTTATGGATCTCAGATACACCCATGAAACCACAATCAATAATTCCACAAAAGAAAAGCACAAAGAAAGGACATATTCACAAGCTACCACCAAAAACAACAAGAAATAACAGTCAGTGGTAATTAACATCCCTTAATATTTATGGGCTCAATTTACCTATAAAAATCACACCCTACAATGATGGATATGAAAAAAAAAAAAGCCAACCTTCAGCTGCATAAGAGAAACATACCTCAACTACAAAGACAAACACAGGCTAAGAGTAAAGGGTTGGGAAAAGATTTTCCAATCAAATGGCCCAAAGAAACAAGCTGGTGTTGCTATCCTAATATCCAAGAAAGTAGACTTCAAACTAAAATCAATCAAAAAAGTCAGGATAGATATTAATTATTTGTCTCAGAAAAAAATCCATCAAGATGAGATCTCAGTCCTGAATATTTATACCACTAATATAAGGGCACCTTTATATGAAAAACTCATAAAGCTTAAAACCCACATCAAATGTCATACTATAATAGTGGGAGACTTCAATACTCAGCTTTACTTTCGGTCAGCAAAAGACTCAACAAAGAAATAAGGGGTCTAACAGATGTTATGATGCAAATATACTTGATATTTACAGAAGCTTGCATCAGAATACAAAGGAATATACATATTTCTTACCACCTCATGGAACTTTCTCTAAAATTAACCACATATTGGTCATAAGGCAAATATTAATAGATACAAAAAAAAAAAAACTGGAATGACATCTTGTATCCTATCAGACCACCGTGGCCCAAAGTTAGAATTCAACAACAACAAAAATCACAGAAAGACTATAAACTCATGGAAACCGAACATCTCTACATAGAACTGCCTCTGGGTCAGGGAAGAAGTTAAGAAGAAATCAAAGACTTTCTAGAATTTAACAAAAATGAATCTACAATGTACCCAAAATTAAAGGATACAATGAAAGCAATATTAACAGGAAAATTCATAGCACTAGATGACTATATGAAAAACCAAGAGAAATCTCACACAAGAGACCTAACAACTCAGCTAAAGGCTTTAGAGCAATTAGAAGCAAACTCACCTAGAAGGAGTATAAGGCAGGAAATAAATTTAGGGCTGAAGCCAGGATAATAGAAACAAAGAAATCAATACAAAGAACCAATGAATCAAAAAGTTCATTATTTGAGAAAGTCAACAAGATAGACAAACACATAAAAATTAACTAAAAGAGAGACAGAGTATTCAAATAAACACAATAAGAAATGAAAAGGGAAAAATACTGACAGACACCCAGGAAATCCTGAGAATTATCAGATTTTACTTTGAAAATCTATACTTTTCAAAAAATGGAAAACCTTAAAAAAATGGACAGCTTTCTGGACAATTACCAATTATCAAAATTAAATCAAGAACAGATTAAAGACCTAAACAGTGCTATAATACCAAGAAAAATTGAAGCTGTTATTAAAAGTCTCCCAAATAAATAAAGCCCAAGACCAGATGGTTTTACTGTGGAATTCTACCAAACATTCAAAGAAGAACTAATATCAATACAAAGAACAATCAACTAACTGTTCCATACAGTGGAAACTGAAGAAATGCTGTCAAACACTTTTTATGAGGCCACAATTACCCTATACACAAGCTACTCAAAGATGCTACTACGAAAGAGAACTAGAGACCAATATCCCTAATGAACATTGATGCAAAAATATTCAAAAAAATTCTGGCAAATCATATACAGCAATGTATATAAAAAAGTCATCCAACACAATCAAGTAGGCTTCATTTCAGAAATACAGGGAAGGTTCAACATTTGGAAAACTATAAATGTCATCACCATATAAAATAATTGAAGGAAAAAAACTACATGATCATCTTCTTACATGCTGAAAAAGCCTTTGAAGAAGTCCAACACTCCTTTAGGATAAAACTCTTGGAGATATCAGGAATACAGGGAAAATTCCTAAGTATATTAAAGGCAATTTACAAGAAGCCGACATCCAACATCAAACTAAATTGAGAAATACTCAAAGCAATCCCAATAAAATCAGGAAATAGAAAACCTCTCCCCTTATCTATTGAATATAGTTCTCGAGGATTTAGCCAAAGCAATAAGAGAAAGAGAAGAAATTAAGGGGATACAAATTGAAAAGAAAGAAGTGAAACTATCTCTATTTGCAGATGACAGGTTTGTATAAAGAAGTGACCAACAAAAAATCTACCAGGGAACTTCTACAGCTGATAAACACCTTCAGCAATGTAGCAGGATACAATTATTAATTCAAAAAAATCAGTAGCCATCCTATACAATAAGACAAATAGGCTGAAAAAGAAATAAGTGAAACATCATTGTTAATAATAGCTGCAAATAGCATTAAACATCTCAGTATAACTATAAGTAGAGAAGTAACAGATTGGTTTTACAAAACTTTAAATCACCGAAGAAAGAAATTGAAGAGGATATCAGAAAAAAAGAAAGATCTCCCACTACCCTGGATAGGTAGGATCAACTTAGTAAAAATGTCAATCTTACCAAAAGCAATCTACAGATTATATACAATTCACATAAAAATCCCAAAACTATTTTTACAGAACTTGAAAGAACAATACTCAATTTCATTTGGAATAACAGGAAAGTCAGGATTGCCAAAACAATTTTGCTCAACAAAAGAACATCAGAGGCATCATCATCCCTGACTTCAAGTTATACTATAGAGCTGCAGTACTAAAAACAGCCTGGTATTGGCATAAAAACCTACTTGTGAATCAATGGAATCAAATTGAAGTCACAGACATTAACCTACACATTTATGAACACTTGATTTTTGACAAAGAGGTCAAAAATCTACTATAGAAATAAGATAGTATTTTCAACAAATTTTGTTGTCATAATTGGATGGCAGCATGTAGAATAATGCAAATAGATCGAAGCCGATCACTCTGCACAAAACTCAAATCCAAGTGGATCAAAGACCACAACATAAAACCAGATACTCTGAACTTGATAATAAAATTGTGGGAAATATCAATGATCATCAAAAAGAAATTTTTGGTGTTGCCTACAGAATGGGAAAAGATTTTCACCAAACCTACAAGTGATAGAGGACTGATCTCTAAGGTATATAAAGAGCTCAAGAATTTAGATCCCAAAACCTTGAATAACCCTATCAAAAAATGGGGTTCAGATCTAAAAAGGGAATTCTCAGCAGAGGAACTACGAATGGCTGAAAGACACCTGAAAAAGTGTTCTTCATCTTTAGCCATCAGAGAAATACAAATCAAAACAACTTTGAGATACCACCTAACACCTGTTAGATTGGCTAAGATAAAAGGCACAGATGACAGCCTATGCTGGAGAGGATGCGGAGCAAAGGGAACACTCCTCCATTGTTGGTGGGAGTGTAAGCTTGTTCAGCCACTTTGGAAAACAATATGGACGTTTCTCAGAAAATTGAGAATCAATCTCCCCAAGGACTCAGCAATACCACTTCTGGGTGTATACCCTAAAGAGGCACATTCACACTCCAAAGGTATTAGCTCAACTATGTTCATAGCAGCATTATTTGTAATAGTAAGAACCTGGAAACAACCTATATGTCCCTCAACTGAAGAATGGATTAATAAACTGTGGTACATCTACACAACGGAATACTACTCAGCAGTAAGAAAAAATGATATCCTAAAATTCGCAGGCAAATGGATGGATTTGGAGAATATCCTCCTGAGCGAAGTATCACAAACTCAGAGAGATAAGCAGGGGATGTACTCACTCACTAGTGGTCTCTAAACAAACAAACAAGAAAAAAAAAAAGCCAAACATGCCCAAGCTGCAAACCACAACCACTGAACAGCTTGGGATCAGAAACACCCTGCACTGACCCTTCAGACCCCACTCCAACTATAGGAATACCTGACTCACTCTTGAGGGAGGGGGGACAGAACTGGATTTGGCCAGAAATGGAGACTGATCCAAGCATTATTGGATCAGTGGGACCATAGGACTGTCTGCTCCCTGCCCAGGGAGGGGATGGGGAGTTGCAGAGAAGAAAAATGACCAGATGTGGTGGGAGGGGGAAGAGACCTTGAATAAGGATATACAGGGATGGAAAAAAATTCAGAGGGAAAACTGAACACAAAGAAAATATATGTGTAGCAATTTTATTTGTATTTCCACCCTTGATAAGCCATGCTTATGATTCTTATCCTCTGTATAGTTATTGTTAACTCTTCCACATTTTAAATTTTTTTTACTGTTTTTTTTTGATAAATACAAAATAAGGAAGAAAAAAAAAAAGAATTTCCTGAGCTGTTAGGATTTGACTGGGTGCTCTCTGCCCAATATTCAGGCTTTATTAAATGTGTAATATTTATCCACACACATTGACATCCAAAGAAAAGTTACAAAAGGCTTGGACTGTAGGCCTATTGAAAGAAGGGTAACATGACAAAGAATTCCATTGGTCCTGAAATGAGTGGGAATATTTCCTCCCACGGAACTCATTTCTTGTCTCCTTCCTAATAGGGATCTTCAAAACCCATTTTCTTCAGTCAGGCATTAAAAAAAAAGATAGATAGATAGATAGATAGATAGATAGATAGATAGACTGACAGGAAAATAGATAGAGATGTCTCTTCATGGGGCAGAGTCAACCTGGGTCAGCTCCAGGGAAGGACCAGTTAGCTTGTCTCATAGTTGAACTCAAAGAGATTCTGGCCTGATTTATTTATTTTTATGAACTATAACATAGCCACAGGTATGGTGGGGAAAAAATTGGCTTCTCTCTGCTCAAATTTGGTTTTGTCAAATTAAAAATAAAATCATTTTTTTAAAAAAAATGTGGGAAATACCTTGCAACACATTGGCACAGATGACCACTTCCTAAATATAACACCAGTGGCACAGACGCTAAAAACAACAATCAATAAGTGGGACCTTCTGAAACAGAATAGTTTCTGTAAGGCCAAGGATACAGTCATTAAAACAATTTGACAGGCTACAGAATGGGAAAAGATTTTCACCAACCTTCCAAGTGACACAGGACTGATCTCTAAAATATATTGAGAACTCAAGAAACTAGAACCCAATATCTTGAATAAACCAATCAAAAAATGGGGTTAGAACCAAAAAGGAAATTCTCAGCAGAAGAACTGCAAATAGCTAAAAGGCACATGAAAAGGTACTCAACATCTTTAGCCACCAGAAAAATGTAAATCAAAACAACTTTTAGATACCACCTTACACCTGTCAGAATGACTAAGTTTAAAAACACAGATGACAGCCTATACTAGAGAGGAAGTGGAGGGAGGAGAACACTCCTCCTTTGTTGGTGGGAGTATAAACTTTTTCAGTTACTCTGAAATGCAGTATGATAATCTCTCAGAAAACTGGGAATTAATCTCCCAAGGATCCAACAATTCCACTATTAGGTATATAATCTAAAGATACTCATTCACACCCCAAAGCATTAGCTCAACTATGTTCATAGCAGCATTAATCATAATAACAAGAACCTGGAAACAACCTAGATGCCCCTCAAGTGAAGAATGGATTAACAAACTGTGGTACATCTACACATTGGAGTACTACTCAACAGTAAGAAAAAATGATATCCTAAAATTCGCAGGCAAATGAGTAGGTTTGGAGAATATCTTCCTGAGCCAAGTCTCACAAACACAGAAGGATAAGCCTGGGATATTCTCACTTATTAGTGGACTTAAGCAAAAACATTCTTATTTTATTGAAAGATGATTGATGAATAATGTCATCTAAACACACACAAACACACACACACACACACACACACACAAACACAAAACTCTTTTGTTTAACTGTAGAATGTTTGCTTAGCAGAAATTTGTGGTGGCCATAGTACATCCATGGGCATCAGCTGTGACCTACTGTGCTTTCTTCATTTGTAGCTGAGCCTAACCTCGCTTAAGGAGCTTTAGATTCTATTTTTTTTTTTTTAGCTAATCTTAATATTCTGCTTTTTTATATAAGGTTTGAAACTGATTTTAAAAAAAATAAATAAACTAGTAAATAACTCATAAAGATCATTTTAAAAAATCTAAAACTTTTTAAAATGTGAACAAAAGCAACACAATTGCATAGTACAAGTCAAAGTGTAATTTGTAATTTTTAATGGGTTTGTGGATCTAATGTATTTTACATGGTAACAAACATGTCTCAAATACAAATTAATGTGTTCATTATAACTATTACGCTTTGTGTGTTTTAATACAAAACTAAACATAGGCTTGATATCATATATTTTGATTATTACATATATGCCTATATTTTTAGAACAAAAATATGAGTTAATATCATTAATTGTTCTGCATAAAATAGGCAACAATAACTGGCTTTAGGTAATAGAAATATTTGTTGAGTAGTACAAGGTTTTCTTTGTATTTCCCTAAGGTGAAGTTTGTTCTCCTCTCATCTCTTCCTTTTCTATCTTCACAGAACAAAATTTATTCCAAGTTACAACGTCTTAGATTTTGTGTCTAATTTAACCATATTATTTATTGTGATTTTAACTATTAGCTTTCTATTTTCCCTTTAACTGAAAGATTTGATTGTCAGTAAGCAATGTTCCCACTGTTACTTTTTCTTAGATACTCTGGGCAACATATTCCTCAAACTTTAAAAGAATCTATTTCTTTAGTAACAGACTAAGTGCATACTTTGGTTTAAGTTCACAGTATAAACGACTTGATAACTTGATATGTGCTTCAATTCAAGTTGCGTTTTCCCATGATACATATATGACACATATTACCAGTTTGTATCTCATCCAGGCATGCAACTTCTTTCATATTTTTAAGGATTAGACATATAAATTTCTAGACTCAGGATGTTCAAATTAGCAAATAACATTATTAATACAGACAAAACAGCACATCTGGAGGCTACAAAGTGTATGGAATAAAGTAACCCCCTAATGATATAATAGTAATCCCTACAGATACAAAACATAATTTCAATAATTATGTGCCTCAGGAATAGATAAATAAATTGTTAAAAAATCAAGTACACATTGTACAACACTCCTAGCTAAAACAGGTACTGATTTACATTCAGTTCAGGTTTATATCAAAACAATCTGAGTCTATGAACAATGTCTTTTAAAGTACTGATAAATAGAATTGTTATATTCTGTATTTCACCAGGGTTTTAGTTTCAGAGTGTAAAGTGAAATGTGAATATTCATTCTGAGCAAACCACAGGGCTCTACTCTTATTCCTCTGTATAACTTATCCGCGGTTGTGCATTGCTGCATGAAAATACCACAAAGATTAATTCAAACAGTAACTGTTGCTCTTCCTTAGAAAGTTGAGCTGCACTGAGGGGATGAAAAGAGAACTGCTCTTGATCATTTGTCTCTGTGACCATGCGGCAGAGACTCTTTCTCTTGATCTCCCCTGGCCTATCCAGTGTTTGGGAATGGAGTAACTGCTGGCTAGTTTCTGCTGCCTTCATCTTAGGTGCATTTCTTCAGCTCACAGGTAAAGAAGATTGTGCTCATGGAAGAAGTAAGGATCCACGTAAGTAATAGTAATAGTAATTGTTCCTGTGCAAGAGTACAGAACTTCATCAAAAAGCAAAGTGCAACATAAAGGTTCTAATTTTTAAGAATCATACCAGCTACTAATGACTTCTAGACAATAATCTATAGCTCCTTCCTCATGGTTATTAATTGTACAAGCCCCACAAAGCTCTTGATTTTAGAGTATGTGTATACAGTTGTCACAGTGAAGTGACTTTTTTTCAGTCAACTTAAAAGCAGAAATTCATTCCTCTTTTTTGGGGGGTTGAGCTATAATTAATGTCAACAATGTTAATTACATGATGACAGAAGTAAGACTCAAATTATCACTAAGGATTAAAATAGTCCTAATGGCAAGTTGAACTTTGCTTTTGTAACAGGAGTCACAGTGGGGCAAAATTAAGTTTACAAAAGCCAGAATTGTGTGCATTTTTATTAATAAGTAATATATGTTGTAGAGCCTCAAAGAGACTTAAAATAAGAAAAGAAACAAGATCACAGCAAGCATAAAATAAAATTAAGCTCACAGGGACAATCCAGATCCAGGAAACTACTGGTTATCACTCAGAGCTGCAGATAGAATGCCTGTAACGAGGACAATTGGGAGCCATTGGGTTAAACACCAAGAGAGCCAGGTAGTTCAAGAAAATTTAGAAATAAGTAATAAGGGAAAACAAATGAGGAATGAAGAGCTGTCTAAAAGAAACTACTGCAAACAGTATTGGATTGCCTCCTTATTACACTTTTGTTCGTATACTATCTTTTTTCTTAGAAAATATATTGTCATATCTCTTGTAGGACACTATCAGAAAATTTATGACATTGGGTCTCTAAAGAAAACACATTAAAGATGAACTACCTTGAAAAGACCCTCTCAGAATGAAATACATATAATACTGGCCCAGGTTATTTCTGTACCAAATCATCCAAAACAATGCTGACAAGGCTATTGTAATTTGTGTTGTAATGTCTGCACATTCCACAATAAAACACACCCAAAGGAGTACCCATAGCAACATAGTAGAAAAATAAATAGATATGCCCCCAAATCAAAGTGATTTAAAAAGCAGTTTTTTTACATATCCCTATATTAATAATAAATATAATATACACATAATAGGGAAACAAAAAAGAATGACTTAAAAGCACATTAGAGTTTTAACTTTCAAACTGTAAATGACTAAATGCACATAGATAAAACAAAGTGCCCAGAGAATAAGCCATGCTACAAAGAAAGAAGTAGCAAATATTGCCTGGGATATCATCACCCTCCTCCTGATCACTAAGGAATCTAAAGTACAAAGAAAAATGAGATCTTAAAAAACACATTAAAAACAAATATTTCCCTAGAATGGTAAAATATACCATTTTATATTATAAAAATGTTGAACATGATTTTAAGACAAACAAATAAAATGATGGAATAAAAAACTGTACCCAGGGAGCAAGGTTGGTAGACATTTAAAAATTCTAAATCAGATATGATTGTGTGTTCGTTGTTTGAAATGTCCAAAGATGATTAAGGCGACATCAGAAACCATGCGCCTAACCACTGAAGCCAGATTTTCAATAAACTCATCATAAAAACATCACCATTGCTATTGAAAAACATTATTTCTTCCATATCCCAGGAAGCACTGATTGCCTCAAATGATAGGGAAGTCAGCATTCCTACTGATTCTCAATTCTTTGTCTTTATATGGACCATAGGCCATCACCTTCCCTTTTCTCTTTTCCTATATATAAATAGTAAAAACCAAAATAGAATTTTTATATGACCCAGATATAGCACTCCTGAGCATTTAATAGAGATAAATCCCTGCACATCTAAGTTTGTTGTTGCTCTACTTGTAATAGCCAGAAAATGGAACCAGTCTAGAGGGACATCAACAATAGATGAATAGTAATAAAAGTAACACATACACACACACATATATTTACTATATTTACACATTACACACACACACATATATATATATTATATATATATAAAGAGAGAGTATTCATCATCTATAAAGCTGCATATTTTCTTACATAGCCCTAGTTTCTAATGCTTGTGTTTGTATTGGTGAAAGGTGATGAAGCTAGAAAGCAGCCTACAAAAAGTGACACAAAAAGAATATCAATGATAGCTGAATGGTTATTGAACTCCTGTGATAAGAAAATGGAAAGGGGAGTGCTGGAGGCAGAAGTATACACATGGGAATGGAGGTTAGGGAAATGTGTAAACATATAGGATCAAACAAAAGAAAGGAAACCTGTTAATACATATGCTAATCTAAAAGTTATCTTAATTTAAAGGTAGTAAATAAATGTTCATGCTTTTGAGACAGGGAAGATTCATGTTGGGATACTTGTGAAGTTATAAATTCAGGAAAACACTTGTTAGTACAGTGAACTTGTGTCCTCCTATCTCTATATCTCTGTCTGCCCTTCCTTCTCTCTCACTTATCATTTCTTCTTCCTCCATTACATTTCTGTAAATAATTGGACATCCTTCTGTAAAAATTCTGCTAATAGTATTGATTTCATGGTTTTATACATTAATGTATATAATTTACATAATTTTGTTTTCAAATTTTAAATAGAAAAAAAAGATACGCTTTTGTGCCCTGTTGATTATCTTCAGGAAACTGAGACTCAGAGAGACTTGGCATTGGCTTTATTTACCTTTGTAAGTAGAAACTACATGGCTTTATTAAGGATCATTCCAGGCTACTACGAGACAGGCAATCACCTCCATCCACATGTCTGGATTTAAAATGCCTAACAATTATGGGGTAGAGAACTCAATAAAGCTGAAAAGGGCAGGACTTTATATTTTAATTGAATTAAATTTAATAAGGCATTGGGACTTTAATTTATTCCCTTGAAATAATAATTTGAGAAGGAAAATTTTTATATTTAAGAAGTTCTTAAATTACTGGAAGTATAATATGATATGTGTTGACATTTGGGCTTGTCTAATTTCAGCTCACTTATGTTGAACTATATTGAATTGACAAGATTTAAAGTGCAAAGTAAAAATGGCAGTGAAATTCTAGCATAGGTAGCATATATTTGTAAAGTTAAATTATTAAACTTCATTCTAGCCCTATAACAGAGATTTTGGAGGGCAGGGCTGGCATGGTCACTTGGATCTTTGAAAGGCATAAAAGTATTCTGTTTTTTGAGAAGTATTTTTGGTAAAGGGAAGATGAGGTATGCATCTTCCAGATCCCTTAGTGGACACAAGTAAAGTAAACAAAAGGTGAACAACACCCAAGCTGCAAACCACAACCATTGAAATTCTAATTCTTTTTTCTTTTACTTTTTTTTTACTTTTTTATTGTTTTTTGAAAATCAATATTAAAATTATATAAAAAAGCGAAACATTCAGAATAGATAACAAAAAGCCCATGCAATAATAAAATTTCTCCTTTCTCTAATATACATGAAACAAAAAATAAAATCTAAATTTTCTCAAGCCAGGTTAGGCTCAGCTACAGATAAAGAAAATGCCCATGGATGCACTATGACTACCACAAATTTCTGCTAAGCAATCCTTCTACAGACAAACCAAAAGTTTTGTTTTGTTTTGTAGACTACTTTATGTAATAGTTGGTTTCTTTATGGGTTTGTCTTTATCTCTTAAAATATTACCAGAGGTGCTGTGGTATGGCTCAAGTGTAAAGCCTGAAATGTATAAGTGCTCAACACCTCAAAAGGAATAAAGGGTCAGATTTTTGTTTTACAAAGTGACTTATTCCTCAAACTATATGTGAGTGGATAGATGAGACACATTGTATTATGTACGTTTAATGGTCATTATTTCTCCACTGTAAAAATAAAAAACTCTGTGATTAGAGTAAATTATATTGGCCTGGAACATTATGAAATAATCATTACTTCCATAAACTAAATACATCATGCACTTCTGCACATTGACATCAGATTTTCTCATGTGACTTATAAATATATAAACACTAATGATATTGCTTCTTCTAAGCTGAAGTTCTAAGAAGCACACTATCTTAGTCCTGTTTTCTTTTCCCCACTACCTCTTTAAAATAACTTGACAATGTTCCTTATTGTAAGGCTGGGGATATAGTTCAGTTGGTAAAGTAGTTAATCTTCAAGCCTGATTCTGAATTTGATCCTCAGAATTCACATAAAAGCCAGGTATTTGTTATAATCCCAGTCATGTGGTGCTGAGAATAAGTGGATCACTGTGTCTTTCCTATTTGTCAATTTCTTGGCCAGTAAGATTATGTCATGGAAAATATATAAATACATAAAACACACTATCAAAGGTGAATGGCACCTGAACTTTGCTACATGAGATCAAAGGCAATCCTCTTACTTCCATATAATGTTTATGCATATGCTTGTATACTCATGAGCACACATACATATGGAGAGAGACCCTGCTTAGTGACAGTCTTAGTTTGGGTTTTATTGTTGTGAAGTGACACCATAACCATGACAACTCTTATAAAGAAAAACATTTCATTACAGTTTCAGAGGTTTAATGAACTATTGTTATGATGGGATGCAGGGCACATGCTGGCAGACATCTATATCTTGATCTGCAGGAAGTGAACTATATTCCACACTAGGCATAGCTTAAACATATGAAATCTCAAAGCCTACGTGCATAGTAACACATCTCTTTCAACATAATTATATCTGCTCCCACAGCTATACATCTTAATAGTACCACTCTTTGTAAGCCAAGCATTCAAATAAATGAGTCTATAGGGGCATATCTAATCAAACCACAGTGACATCAAAACCTTTTAAATAAAAAATTTAAATGTTATTATAAGTGAATGTATATACACATATGCAATATATAGTAGAAAGCAAGGCATAGGTTTATAAGTTCAATAATTTTATTAGATTATTTTGCAAAAGTTTAAATGTTTGAGAAAATTTTTCTCCCTCAAATCAGGCAAATATAGTAACAAAAATGGTTTATATAGGACAAATATTCAAAGGAAAAAATTTGTCTCAGCAAGCTGGTTGATATATAATATACTTATATCTGATCATCCTGACTAAACATAAATACAAAACAGAATTAAATAATCGTGTTTGCAACCACTGAACAGCTTGGGATCTGAAGCACCTTGGACTGGCACCTTGGAACCCATTTCCTCCAGAGAAACACATAACCCAGTCTTAATATTAGGATGAGGAAATCAGACTTGCCCGGAGTGGATGCTGAACTAAGCCGCTACCTTGGGACCTTGGGACCTCTTCCCCTTGCAGAGGAGGAGATAAAGAGATGGGGGAAAGACAGAGTAACTGGGAGAGGTGGGAGGGGGAAGGAAGTTTGAACAAGAGGACACATGGATAAAAAAATGAGACTTTATTCAAAAATAAATAAAAATTGTGTTTGGCCTTCAAGAATGGCACCCAACAGTAAAATTAATAATAGGCATTCCACTAGTAATGGAAGTCCAGATCTTAAGCCTTTTGGAGAATGATATCCTAATCTCCTATACAGTAGAGACAACAAGTAGAGCATATTTGTGAACATATAGCAACTCTAGGCCTAGATACCTCTTCCCCATCAATTCATACCTAAAAAAAGCACTGTGACACACAGCACCAGTAGCCTACATTGTAAAGCAGCAGTTATACTGATGACCTTCTCTAATTTGTGATGCCTATGTACTCATGTGTGTGAAGACATTCAATGGAGTGTAATCTACCAAACACATAACACACTCTTAAAAAAAAAAAAAAACCTTCCTTCTTCTTCCAGAAGTCATAATTTATCAATAGCTCATCAATTAGAAGTAGGACTTGTGAGATCTTCCAACCTTCATGTGATATGTTTACTAGATTGAGCTTGTGCAGGTCTTACAAAAAAAGCACAGTGATTATAAGCTCATGAGTGCAGTAGTCTTGTCACATTCAGAAGACACAGTTTCACTCTGTTCCCACCTAGCTACTGGCTTTTATAATCCTTCTGCCTCCTCTTACACAATGGTCACTGAGCCTTGAGAGGAGGGCTTAAGCCTAAATGCATTATTTGTAGCTGAACACTCAACAGACATTAATTTCTGAATTTTGACAAATTTTGAGTTTCTGTATTAATTACAACCCAGTGCACAAAAATGTCTCTTTCATATGAAGGACCTAGCTTCACATGTTCTCTAAGTATTGTAAAGCCTAGTTCTGAATCTTTATAAGTAAGTACATAACATCAAGTTATATCAGAAACTAGAAAAGTACAAAGGGACTATGGGGAATCAGGGGTTCTAGGCAAAGAAAAATAGAAGACAAGTTTTATGAAAAGAAAAATGGGAAACATTAGGTTTGGAGTATAACTGGTAAAAGGGGACAATAATATAAAGGGAGAAAAAGGAAAAGGAATAAACAACACCAAAGATGTTCCAAAAAATCCATAATGAAATAAACTTTATGTTTACACACACACATACATTCACTTGTTTTAATAAAATAAACATCTATTACTTTAAAATATTTTTAAAAACAGTGATGTATTTGTTTCATTTGTTTCCTGATGTTCTTAAGGTTTGAAAGAAAAATATTAAAATAAAATATGTAGAGAAGAACTACATTGTAGAAAAATATTGCCTGGATATGGTAAGGAGGTCTCCAAATATATTAAGCTCTAATCAGGGGTATTGGTTGCTCTCTATAAAATGATGGTAGAGCCTCAGTGCTGAAAACAATATTTATGTAACTCATTGAACATGAAGAAGTAAAGATGGCTCCTAACTAGAGACTTTACTTCTACTAATTAGTTTCATGGTACTAGAAGATACTCTGCATGCCACAGGGAGAGAAAGGTAACAACAAAACAGCTACAAACCCTATTTTATATGATGGTGACCTGCCTGTAAGACATAATGTACAAGAATTGGACAAACATTTTTAGAGTAAGCAATTACTTTCTGGTTGAATTTAAGGCCCTTCCATGAGCTACAACATGTGTCTGATATTTCTTGGAAATATCAAGCCCCTGGAAATAATAGGTCAGAACCTAAGGAAAATCAAATACTACTGTTTTTCTAAAGGAACAGTAGTAATAAAATAATACCTAACAACATTCTGTCACACTCATAGATTAATGTCTCACTTAGGCATCGCCTAAGATGATTCCTCTTGGGGTAGATAAAAACTAACAAAAAGACCCATAGCTGGACAGTGTGCAGACAATAAGACCCTTTGGAGCTCTTAGTCCTAAATGAGATGTCTTCAACAAACCTCTACCATAAAAGCTTTAAGATATATTTGTTTCATGTTTACTGATGAAGAGAGGTAGGGAGGACATGGAAGGAGGCAATGCAGGAAAAATCATGAAAAGAGTATATTATGTAAAGCAAATATTTTTCAATAAAAAGAGCTTGAGGACCTATGTGAAAGTAGCTGTAGAAAAACTGTAAGCCCCAAAGGTGATAGATGACTCCAAGAAAACAGTGCCTTCCAGATACAACTGAAATGATGCATATGGTCTCAGAGAGATTGAGGAAATTCACATAAGACTTGAACAGGTTAAATCCAGATAGGGTTCTAGTACTGAAAGGGTGAAGTGAACATGGGGGGTCCCTCTCCTAATCAAGAAGATATTTGTAGGGGCTGGAGAGATGGCTCAGAGGTTGGGAACGCTAACTGCTCTTCCGGAGGTCATGAGTTCAGTTCTCATCAGCCACTTGATGGCTCACAGCCATTTGTAATGACATCTGGTATCCTCTTCTGTGCGATGTGTGCATGGTGCATAAATCAATCTTTAAAAAGAAAGAAGAAGATATTTGTAATTGATACCCACAGCCAAATGTAAAATCAGTTTTTTTCCAATGGAGTCTCATTGGCTCTATCAACCACATTTCAGCACTGGCCTCATGTATATGAGTAGTTGACTAACACAAAAACAAACTCAATGGCATTTTCTGGTACTTTTAATTCATTTTGGTGTATTTTGGCATTTTTGTCTTACTGATCTTTCTCTTGTTTGTTTTGATATTCATTTTGTGTTTTGTGGGCTTGGTTTGTGTGTGTGCATGTTTTGTATTTTTTTATTTACAATCTATTATGACTTATTTTTTGTTTGTTTGACACTTTGGCATTCCTGTGCTGGGATTAAAAGCATGAGTTACTACTCTCTGAACCTCATGGCTTGACTGTGGGTGATTCTGTTCTCTGATATTCCAGGTTAATTTTGTTAAATATAAAATCTATCACTGTAATTTGCATATTTGTTTTCTAAAGGAAAATAAATGCTGTGGGGTAGAAAAGTAAATGGGGGTGATAAAAGCGGAAGTGCTAGAGGAGAAACTTTGAAAGGATATATTGTATGAAAAATATTTTATATTTATTTTATTTATTAAAAAAACCTTATACCATATTTAATATATAGAAATGATATAAAGTACAGACAAATATTTATTTTACCTTACAAATAAAGAGATACGAATATACAGAGTATAGTACCAAAATGATTATCACCTATCCTAATACCCTGAGGTAGCAAAAAACCCCACATGGTAAAAAGAGAGAATGAACTCCTACAAGTTTTTTCTGACCTTGTAACACATTATAGTAAATGTGCATAATCTTGCATAAATCTATGCATAAATAAAATATAAAAACTAAAACATATAAAGATACCTGTATCCAAAAAAATGGAAAATATATGTAGAAGTTACCAATCATGCTCACCTAAAACAAAACTTTTTTCAAAAATCATCAAACTTGCAGTTTAGATTCTTGCATATTACAATTATTTGGAAAGTTTTAAGAATTCAGTATGACTTCCACAATTATCAAATTAAGATCTCTGAGGATTTTTCTGTTTGGAATGCAGGTTTCCAGTTTGGTAAAGATTCCATGACTTAACCAAGAAGAAATGTAGTTCTTTCTTATATCAAAAGAAACTTGAAATTTAATTAGTTGGCCAGGCTCTTTAGATTAAGACCTTGCATGGTAGGGGATGGGGATGAGAACATGAGGGAACAGAATGGTCAGTCTGGGGGAGGGATGGGGAGAAAGAACAATGAAAGAGATTTTGATAGAGCGAGGCATTCTAGGGTTATGGGGAAATCTGATGATAGAAAAATCCTACAAATCCACAAATAGGACCCAAGCTTAGACTAATAACTATAGTGGAAAGGGTAACTGAACCAGTAGTTAGATTGGTGAATACCTTAACTGTCATCATATAGGTTTTATCCAGAAACTGAAGCAGATGCAGAAATTCACAGCTAACCACCTGTCTAAGCTTCGAGAGTCCAGTCAAAGAGAAGGCAAAGGAATTATATGTGCCTGGTGGGGATCAAGTGCATGTTGGAGAAATCTACAGACAACTAAACCAAGCTCATGGGAACTCATGAACTTTAGATAGAAAACTGTGGAGTTTGCATGGGACCAGACTAGGACCTCTGCATATGGGAGACAATTGTGTAGCTTGGAATGTTTGAAGAGCTCCTAGCAGTGGGAGCAGGATTTATCCCTGGTGCATGAGCTGGCTTTATGAAATCTACTTCCTATGATGATACAGCTTGCTCAACCTTGATGCAAGGGGCTTGATTCTGCCTCAAGTAACTGTATCAAACTTTAATGACTCCCCATGGGAGGAATATTTACTTTTTGGAAAAAGGGATGGAGGTGAGTTTGGTGGGGAAAAGACTGGGGAGGGAACAGGAGGGATGAGATGGGGATCTGTGGCTGGTATGTAAAATGAGTAAAAAAATAAAGAGGAAAATAACCCTTGTTTTTTCTGCAGTTACAAGCTTAAATATCTGAAAAGTCACCTCCCTGACACATATATCTACTGTATATACTTTATGATTGTTCAGCCAGTATATAAAGAAAAGCAATGTGCTCCAGAATTCTCTCCAGAGGATTTCTATCCATTTATGTTACTACCTTTACCTAAAATCATTGCCTTGTGTGATGAGCTATACTCTTCTAGCTGCTGTTGCCACATCTTCTAGAAGGAAATTTAGGCTGCACAATAAAAGAACACTCTTAAAGCATTATCAAAATGCTTTCCTCTCATCATCTTTGATAAAATATTTGAAAATTAGAAAATATTTGAATATTTGGGTAGCTTACATCTTACTTTTATCATAATTTTTCTTAGCCAGCTCCTTATTGTTCTCTTCCTTTTTCTTCAGTTGGTTTACACAGATGAACATTTTATATATTTTGGGTGCTCTCTACTCAAATGAACAGAAAAAATAATTGATTTTCAAGCATATAAAGTAGAGACATGCATTTGAAGATACTACAAGAGTAGCACAGTCCGTTTAGTTAATGTCATTCTTGACAGCTGACTTCTCAAAAGAATAAATTCATGCTCAGTAGCTAGTCTGAAGTAATAGATTGCTGATACCCACAAATATATAGGTTATTAGTAGCACATTTTTGTATATTTTATTTTCATTAAATTTTTATACAGTATATTTTGATTATGTATCAACTGGATTAGTTTTTTGTTGAACAACCACTCTTGGTCATGCAGGCTGCCCTGAAGTGTGGTTGATAGACTCAGGGAGACTTCAGTGGAGAAAACTGATTTATGTTTTCCTGTGACACTAAATTAGGAATGGGACTCATATCTACTTCAGCTTTTCAGTTCTGGGACCCACCTGCCTTGAAGTTCTGGATGTCTTGTGCATGCTATAAATCTGTACGTTCATATGTACATCAGTTCAAATGTGCATTGTACATTGATTTTGTGCATGAGATCAGATAAACATGCTACTAGGGCCACATGAGAGTTTATTCAGGAGAGTTGCTGAGTGGGTACTTGTTGTAAAAAGTTTTTCCCTGCCCATTTTGGGTCCGGGAGGTTTGCGACCTGTCGCGGTCCGTGGCGGGTGGGGGGTTTGGAACCTGGTCTGCGCGCCCAAGGCTTTTGTCCCCCAAAGAAATGAAATCACACGCTTATATCTTTTACACTGTTTGGCCCATGTCTTATGCCCGTTACTAGCTAGCTCTTTCATCCCAATTCAACCCATTTCTATTGAATTGACCACACGTGACTCTCAGCCCGTGGCTGGCCGGTACCTCTACATGTCTGTTCCTCTTGGGGGTCCAATGCAGAGTGACTAACTCCACCCTCCTTCTACCTGGCTGCCTCTGATTCTCCACCCACTTCTACGGTGACATGCATGGGCACAAACAGTTCTTTATTTACATCACACAGAAAACATTCTACCACAGGTACTAGGGCAGAGAAGTAGAAGAGAAAGAGAGACTGACTTTCAATTGGCAGCTCCTTATAAGAAGACAGGTGGGCATGGATTTATGTAGTCATGCCTAGGGGCTTGCTCTTCATATGTGGCATGTTCCCTTGGTGCCATGTTTGGTTTACCACATGGCTGCTACATGCCAGGAATTCTGACATTGTGTTTGGAAGATGTGGTTTCCTTAGAATAATCTTTAACTTCTCACACTTATAATCTTTCTTTTTCTTTTGATTAGATCCTTGAGCCTTGAAAGAAAGGATTTAACAAATACAACTCATTTAGGACTAAACACTTCCTAGTCTTTCACTTTCTATACATCACATTGTCTATTTGTAGGTCGTTAAGTTGATTCATCTCTACTGAAAAATGAAGCTTTTCTATGTAAGTTGAGCATGGCACTGGTTTATGCATATAGCAATATGTCCTTATGAAAAAAAAAATACCAAGTAAGATAACTCAGGCCTAAAAAGACAGCAATAGTATACTTGAATGTTATCTTTTAATACTTTTGATATTTGTGCCACAGTCTATAAAGTTACAAAGGTTAGTTACATAGTAAGAAACTTGTATAGTAAGGGTAGAGTTATATTACAAGGAAGGGGAAATAGGAGACTAGACACTTTTTATATTTTTATTTATTTAAAAAAAGATATTTTTGTCCATGTATTCCCCTGATCACCCATCCTTTTCTCCTCCCAATCCCTTCCAGTCTGGCCCTAGCCTCCCCTCATCCAATCCCCCCAATCCCCTCCCCAAAAAAGAGCAAGAAGTCCCAAGGTGGATCAGCTCAGCGTGGCACATCCAAAATTATAGGCTACAAGATTTTTAAAGCAGGGTAATTGCAGAAATAGCACAAATCAGCTAGGAAACAACTTCTATAATAAAACTTTTGAGCTTCTCAAACATAGCATGTGATATTTGAAAAGCTCTATCCAAATCAAAATAAAAGAACAAATTGATTTGATACATTTTATATTTAATAAAATCAACCTGGATTATCAGAGAACTAAATCACCCACAGTCAAGCTATGAAAGTCTAAGAATGGTGACTCATCCATTTAATTTCATCACTCAGAAGACACAGATCTTTCTGTATTTCTGTTAGTTCAAAGCCTAACAGTCAAGCAGCTCACATTTTTACTCCTAACTCTAGGATTATGATGCAGAGTTGAACCCAGACAGTGAAACAGCTGGGTGGAGAATATATTTAAGTCAGAGGAGGCAGACATTTAGGGGTTCTGCAGAAGCAACCAGCCAGGCTGAGGACTATTGAAGACAACATTTACACTTTTAGGCCTGAGAAGTTGGCAGGTGAAAACTGATTGTGGCCTGTTTCCTCTCTCTTTGATATTCTAGCTTTACCCAATATCAGGCTCTGAGTTTTCATTATATACTAACTAAAATTTGTACAATATTGGGCACTCAATTTTTGCTGTTCAGTGCTACACATAGCCAGAGTAACTACTAGCTGGCTAGGTTTTCTGCTAGGAGTTAGACTTTATCCTTAGGCAGAACCTGCCCCATGTTTTACTTCATCATGTTAAAATTGTAAAGTTCATAACACTGTTTAACTTTGAGAGTCCTTTTAATGATACCATGCTATATTGATATTGATGAAATAAAAATAAAGTCTAGAAACTACAAGTCAACACATATGGCTCAAAATTTAATTTTGTGGTAGATCCTCAAATTAGTGGAGAATAAGAAATACAAGAAAATAAGCTTGCAGTTTTTTTATAATTTATATTCTCAAATAATTATTAAAACATTAAAACTAATCTGTCCCAAAGAGAACATAAAGCAATATAACAAAGTAGTATATTTTAAGACTACTTAACATTTATACATATGTGAACAGTTAGAAAAAGGAACAAATATATCTGAAATTTTAATCTTGAGTTCTCAATTAAGAGTTTTCTTAAAAAATGGTAAGCGTTTGTGGACTCTAAACAAAAAAGCAAAAGGCAAAGCATGTCCAAGCTGCAAACTACAACCACTGAACAGCTTGGGATCTGATACATATTGGACTGGCACCTTGGGTGTCACTCCTTCTAGAGGAACATTTGACTCAGTCTTGATGTTGGGGGAATGAAACTGGATCTGCCAGGAGTGGGTGCTGAATTAATCCATATTTGTACATTGGGACCTTGAGACGTCCTGCCCTTACTGGGGAAGAGATGGGGAGATGTGGAGAAGAGAGTGTGACTGGAGGGGGTGGGAGGGAGAAGGGACCTTAAACAAGGATATACATGGATAGAAAATGTGACTTTATCATAATAATAAAAAGATGCCAAAAAAAAGAAAATCAAAAAAAAAAAAAAAAAAGGAAAGAAAAAGAAATATCCTGGCTCAAAAATAGAGAAGCCTTCAATAGGCCAGTAAGATGGCTCAGTATAAACTTTACTTGCCATGTAAACTTAGTTTCTTGAGAGAAAGAAACAAATAAAAAGAATCAAAACAAAACAAAAATGGTAAGCAAAGTTTGCAAAACCAATATAGAGGTCTTAAGTTTTATTTTTTTCAAATAGGGCTAAATGCTAAGGACTGTGAAAATTTAAGATTTTGCAGACTAATCTACACAGTTTTATTGAAGCAGGCAGAAATCTCTACAACCAAGAAGCAAAATGCATTCTTTTTTTTTTTTCTTTTTTTTTCTTCCTTCTTTATTTTGTATTTATCAAAAAAAAACACAGTAAAAAGAATTTAAAATGTGGAAGAGTTAACAATAACTATACAGAGGATAAGAATGATAGGCATGGCTTATCGCTGCTGAGGGAATCTGCAAGGATCCCTACTGCGACCCCGAACTGAGTGAACTGAGCAAACCAACTGCAGGGGTCTCTGAGGGGCGGATTCGAACCCTGACCAGAGGTGAGGAGGGTTCAGCAGGCTTCAGCACCTGTATCCTGGCCTGGGAGGGAGAGTTGAGCTCCCATTGCTTTCGGTTCCACCACCGGACCAGTG
>PVIH01022639.1:0-26667 GCA_004025045.1 Sigmodon hispidus | reverse complement strand
GCAGTGCATTGAATCTGTAGATTGCCTTTGGTAGAATTGCCATTTTTACTATGTTGATCCTACCAATCCAGGAACATGGGAGAGCTTTCCATTTTCTGATACCCTCTTCAATTTCTTTCTTCAATGATTTAAAATTTTTGTCAAATAGGTCTGTTACTTCTTTGGTTATAGTTACTCCAAGGTATTTAATACTATTTGCTGCTATTTTGAAGGGTAATGTTTCCCTTATTACTTTTTCAGCTCTTCTATGTTTAGTGAATAGAAGGGCTACTGATTTCTTGGAGTTAATCTTGTATCCTGCTACATTGCTGAAGGTGTTTATTAGCCAGAGCAGTTCCTTACAAGAATTTTGTGGGTCACTTATGTATACAATCATATCATCTGCAAATAAAGATAGTTTCACTTTTTCCTTTCCAATTTGTATCCCCTTAATCTCCTTTCGTTCTCATATTGTTTTAGCTAAAACTTCGAGAACTATATTGAATAGATAAGGGGAGAGAGGACATCCTTGTCTAGTCCTGACTTTAGTGGGATTGCTTTGAGTTTTTCTCCATTAAGTTTGATATTGGCTGTCGGCTTCTTGTAAATCACCTTAATTATATTTAGGTATTCTCCCTGTATTCCTGATCTCTCCAGGGCTTTAATCATAAAGGAGTGTTAGATTTTGTCAAAGGCTTTTTCCGCATCTAAGAATATGATCATGTGGTTTTGTTCCTTTAGTTTGTTTATATGATTGGTAACATTTACAGTTTTCGTATGTTGAACCAGACCTGCATTTCTGGGATGAAGCCTATTTGGTCGTGGTGGATGATATCTTTTATGCATTGTGGTATACGGTTTGCCAAAATTTTGTTGATAATTTTCGCATCAATATTCATGAGGGAAATTGGTCTGTCATTGTCCTTCTTTGTTGTGTCTTTGAGTGGCTTGGGTATTAGGGTGATTGTGGCCTCATAAAAGGAATTTGGCAATATTCCTCCAGTTTCTGCTGTATGAAATAGTTTGAGGAGTAATGGTAGTAATTCTTCTTTGAATGTGTGGTACAATTTGGCACTGAAACCATCTCGGACCAGGGCTTTTATTTTTGGGGAGGTTTTTAATGACAGCTTCAATTTCCTTAAGGGTTATATGCCTGTTTAGGTAATTAATCTGATTTCCATTTAATTTTGGTATATGGTACCTGTCCAGAAAGCTGTCCATTTCTTCTAGGTTTTCCATTTTTGGGGAATACAGATTTTCAAAATATGATCTGATAATTCTCTGTATTTCCTGGCGGTCTGTTGTTATGTCCCCCTTTTCATTTCTAATTTTGTTGATTTGAACATCTCTCTCTCTGTTTTTTGATTAGTTTGGCTAAGGGCTTATCTATCTTGTTAACTTTCTCAAAGAACCAACTCTTAGATTCATTGATTCTTTTTGTTTCAATTGTATTGATTTCAGCTCTATGATTGATTATTTCCTGCTGCCTACTCCTTCTAGGTGAGTTCGCTTCTAACTGTTCTAAGGCTTTCAGCTGAGCTGTTAGGTCTCTAGTGTGAGATTTCTCTAAGTTTTTCATGTAGGCATCTAGCGCTATGAATTTTCCTCTTAAGACTGCTTTCATTGTGTCCCACAAGTTTGGATACTTTCTGGATTCATTTTCATTAAATTCTAGGAAGACTTTGATTTCTTTCTTAATTTCTTCCTTGACCCCGAGATGATTCAGCTGAGTGATGTTTAGTTTCCATGAGTTGGTATGCTTTCTTTGATTTTTGATGTTGTTGAACTCTAACTTTAGGCCCTGGTCATCTGATATGTTACAAGGGATAATTTTCATTTTTTGTATCTATTGATATTTGCTTTATGAGCAATTATGTGGTCATTTTTGGAGAAAGTTCCATGAGTAGCTGAGAAAAATGTATATTCCTTTGCATTTGGGTCGAAGCTTCTGTAGAAATCTCTTAAATCCATTTGCATCATAACCTCTTTTAGACTCCTTGTTTCTCTGTTGAGTCTCTGTCTGGTTGATCTATCCAGGGTTGAAAGTGGAGTATTGAAGTCTCCCACTATTAGGGTGTGAGAATTGATGTGAGATTCAAGCTTTAGCAGTGTTTCTTTTACATAGGTATGTGCCCTTATATTAGGGGCATAAATATTCAGGATTGAAATTTCCTCTGGACCAATTTTTCCTGTGATGAATAAGTAATGACCATCTTGGTCCCCTTTAATTGCTTTTAGCTTCAAGTCTATTTTGTTAGAAATTAGGATTGTAACCCCCGCTTGTTTCTTAGGAGCATTTGACTGGAAAATCTTTTCCCAACCCTTTACTCTAAGCCTGTGTCTGTCTTTGTGGTTTAGGTGTGTTTCTTGTAGGCAACAGAAGGATGGCTTCTGTTGTATCCATCTTGTTAGTGTGTGGCATTTTATAGGAGAGTTGAGTCCATTGATATTAAAGGATATTAGTGACCGCTGATTGATATTTCTTGCCATTTTTTGGTAATAACTTGTTTGTATTTCCTTTCTCCGGATTATTCTTCTGTGGAATTATTGATTGTTTGTGGTTTCATGGGTGCATCTGGGGTCCTTAGGTTGGAGTTTTCCTTCTAATATTCTCTGTAGCGCTGGATTGGTAGATAGATATTGTTTCAGTCTGACTTTGTCATGAAATATCTTGTTTATTCTGTCTATGGTAATTGATAATTTTGCAGGGTATAGTATTCTAGTTTGGCAGCCATGTACTTTTAGTGTCTGTATAACTTTTGACCAAGCCCTTCTAGCTGTCATCGTTTCCATTGAATAGTCAGGTGTTATTCTGATGGGTCTGCCTTTATATGTAAGTTGGCCCTTTTCTTTAGCAGCTCTTAAAATTTTTTCTTTGTTCTATATGTTTTGTGGCTTGATTATAATGTGGCGTGCTGACTTTTTTGGGGGGTCATATCTATTTGGTGTTCTGTAAGCTTCTTGTATCTTTAGAGGCATTTCCTTCTTCAGGTTAGGGAAGTTTTCTTCTATGATTTTATTGAAAACATTATCTGTGCCTTTGAGCTGGTATTCTTTTCCTTCTTCTATTCCTATTATTCTCAAATTAGGTCTTTTCATGGTGTCCCATATTTCCTGAACATTTTGAGTTATGGCTTTTTTGGTTTCAGTATTTTCTTTGACCAATATATCTATTTGAGCTACTGAGTCTTCCACTTCAGAGATTCTATCTTCCATCTCTTGAACTCTGCTGGTTATGCTTGTATCTGTGGTTCCAGCTTTTTTCTTCAGGTTTTCTATTTCCATCTTTGCCTCATTTTGTTCCTTTTTTATTGCTTCTATTTTAGTTTTTAGTTCCTGGCATGTTTCTTTCATTTTTTGGTTTACTTTTTCTTGCTTTTCTTTCATGGATATGTTCATCTCTTCCAATTTTTTGTTTGTATTTTCTTCTATTTCTTTAAGGCATTTTTTTCATATCTTCTTTAGAGCTTCGATGATTATCATAAAGGAATTTTTGGTGTTGCTTTCTTCTGTTTCCTCTTCATTGCTCAGTTCAGGTCTTGTAGTTGTAGGACCGCCACTTTCTTCTGGGGTTATCTTGTTGTTCTTTACATTACTATATATATTTTTGCACTGGCGTCTGCCCATGGCTTCAGTGGTTCACAATTAGGCGTCTCCTAGTCAGTTGTGGCACGCGGGCCTGTGTGTCTCATGTCACCTCTGAATAAAAGGTCTGCTCAATCTCTACCTTGTCTCTGGGCAGGGGACTGGATTTCAAGTCTTCAATTCTTCTCTGATTGATCATTTGGAGGAAGGTGGCTGTGCAAATTCCCTCAGCCGCAGCTGGGGGGACTCTGGCAGACTGAGTTTATCTCTTTCTGCTACAGAGTGTTTGGGGACAAGATCCACAGACAGCCCCTGGTCCCGGAACTGGAACCTGACTGGAACACAATTTTCCCTGGCAAGGATTCAGGCACTGGGTCCTGCTGAACCCACCTCACCTTTGGGCAGAGTCTGAGACTGTCTTTCAGAGTCCTCAGTCCTTATCCATTTGATCCATTGTAGGTAGATGGTCGTGCAAAATCCCTCAGCAGCAACGTAGGGATTTTATAACCGTGGCAGAACCGAGTTTATCTCTGTTTGCTGCAGAGTGTGTGGGGACAAGCTCCACAGACCAGAGAAAATATTTGTAGTAATATGGATAGAACTGAAGGCTATTGTGCTTAACAAAATAGACAGATACAAAATTAAGGTTCTCTCTTAGATACTGAAATTAAAATAAGTTGACTTGAAAATTAGTGATTAGTGGAGTTGAGGTGGATGGTGGGAGATGAGTGAAAAAGCTGTAGTTGGCTGTACATTTTATGTGTACATAGAAATTCCATACTAAGCCTATTAAGATATAATTATAATAATAAGTCAATATTATTAAAAGGAAACATTTGAATTATTATTCAGGCTATTATTTAAGAGACCTGTAGAAATAAAATTTATTTTCTAAAATGCTATTTTTGGAACTGTTTGGCCAAATGGGAAGAATTTATAGCTTATAAAGTAGAGTCAGTCATTGATGTGTTGTGCTATTAAAACAGGCTGCAAGATGGTGTACATAAGAGACCTTTATTACAATATAATATCTGACATTTTTGTAAGTCCTAAATATTCTGGGGGTTTATATGCACATGATTAACAACAAGTCAATGAGGCAATATGATTGACTCACTTTGGCCTGGAATTTTATAATAAACTTCAAGCAGCAATTTACATTCTTTTTATTCAGTAGCACATTAATGATATTTATTCAACTATCAGTAATTTTTATAGAATAGTGAAACATCTGCAAAGTTTTGTGACTGAAAAGACCTATTGAACTTATAATCTTATCCTTTGAAAATGATGTCTGTGTATAGTAATAAGATATTGTGGCCATCTCTGAGTCATAGGTAGCTATCATGAAAAGCTGTTATAATTAACCCTTTTTGTCTCATTGCTATTATTGGAAGCTGAAGCCGCAATTATTAGTAAAGTCTAGGTAATGCTGAGTCCAGTGGCCAGATATGATTTTCCAGTTCTCAAGTTAGAGTATCCCATGGGTTAGTCCCTCCAGCCTCTATTCGGTTGTGCAATGCCTTTCCACAAACCATTGTGTCAGAATATCAACATGTATTTTGTAGGGTAAGGCATTGGCTTTGTCTGAACCTGAACTTTGAGCTTTTCTGATCGCTTTTGCCTCATCAAAGATATAAAAGGAAGTCTAGATGGAGGATATTTTAGGTGAGAGGACCGGAAGCAGATGTATCAAAGACATGCTCTCCACATGGCTAGATGACTTAGTTAATTTGGGGTCAACATGCTAAGAACATTTTGGAAGTGAATTTTCCACAGGTCTCATGGCTTGGTTAATGCAATTGAAACCTTGTTATCGCAAACAGTCCACTTTCTTATTACTAAAAGGGTTGAGGTGGTGGAGACTAGCCCCTGCCAACAACCATACAGAGTCTCTAGCCTCTGCAAAATACTACCCACTAAGGATTCCCAGGAGTCCCTGAAGAGGAACCTGCGGGGAACCCCTGTTTACTATCAACCAAGCTGCACAGGGGTCGGTGTGCCTGCTGCGTTCCTCCTGTGCAAACTGCCTGTTACAAAACAGATCAGTTTCCTGATTCTATCAACCATTACTGCCAACTTGTCTAAAATCACACAAAAATATATATTTTTTAATACTTTTTCAGAAGTCTTAAAGGACAGCTAAACCTAAACTCAGGGTGTTGAAAGAGACAGTTCCTCTGGAGTTCTGAGGGAAACTGTTGTTTTGTCTTTTACAGTTGAGGTCTCTGAGACCCTTCCTCCATCTTTAATGTCATCCATTTCCATTATCCTACTGTCAAAGGTTTTTCTGATTCTAATAATTTTACTTTTATCATCCAAAAACCCTTTGTCCACATGGAACCTTTTGGAAAAACTGGGTTATCTCCCCACCTCAAAAAGCTGAACTAATTTGACAAAATCCAACACCTTCATGAGAAAGGTCTTGGAGATACAAGGTCAGCCATACAAGAAACATACCTAAATATAATAAAGGCAATATACAGCAAACTGATAGCCAATATAAATGGAGAGAAACTCAAAGGTGTCCCAGTAAAATCAGGATAAGACAAGGCTGTCCTCTCGCCCCTTATCTATTCAATATAATACACATTATAGAACCTTCATCCAGAAAATGTATGAAGCAGATGCAAAAGATTCATAGCTAAGCACTGGGTTGAGCTCTCAGATTAGTTGAAGAGAGGGAGGAGGGAGGAATTGTATGAACAAAAGGGTCAAGGTCATGATGAGGAAACCATATATTTTAATTTATATATATATACACATACATATTTATCTCTCTCTAATTATATATATATATATACATATATATGAAGCTGAACTATGCCATATCTGCAGAGAACCATTGCTGTTTATAGTAATATTTAAAATATTTAAGATAAATTTCATTTTCTAGAGGTTACAATGTGGAAATATTTGAAGGACTGTTGTTCAACTCACTACATAGGCTATCTGCAATGTAATGAGGCTCCTGATCTATCAGTACATATTGCCATTTGCCAGAACATTCACAGCATATAAGAACCATAGATGTGAAAAGAGAGGGAGAGAGAGAGAGAAGAGAGAGAGACTCACTCCACTGTGTCATAGCTCAGAAACACATGCTGCACAGTCACCATGAGATCTTCCACCTTCATCTTGTTTCTTTAGGCAAAAACTCTAATGCCATCCCAGGATCAGGCTGAGGTTTATCATATACTCTCTTCTTTACAGTGTATTTCTGCATTGGACAGTCCCACATATAAAACTTCTTCCTTTTTGGTTCTCTGACCTGTAGGAGGTTTCAGTTACATATGGATACAGCCAATCTTTAAGCATTGACATACACAAATCTTAGGTTACCCAGTAAATTTCAGATTTATTTCACTAATTCAAGAATTTATCAGTCTATCTTAATCTATTCCTGAAAAAAAAAAAAAAACCCTGAAGTTAAATAAAAAGCCACAACATTGCACTAAGCACAGTGCTGTGAAATTTAATGAAATAAATTCTGATGCTTTCCATTTCAACAGTCTTTAACTCTACAGCTACGGAAAGTATATGAAACCCACAGCCTTCTTATTTATGCACAGTTTATAAGGAGACAGTCCTGCAGCTGAGATGGAATTTGGATGCACAGAAGGAAGCCTCTATGAAAGGGTAAATTACAAAAAAAAATGCTTATAAGTCCTCCAAAGAGAACATTTTACTCCAATATAGAAAATATTTTATATAATTAGTTGATATAGCAATAGCTATGCATATTAATTAATTATGATTAATTCAGTTGATGTGTCTATGGGGTCTGTTGTAGGGTCATTTAATTAGTGCACTTGGAACCAAAATGTGCTAAAAGAAATCCCATCTGAACCCTAAAGATTCATACCAGTTCATATCTTTATTTACGTATGTAGTAGAATTTTATTTTAGAAGAGAACTGGCCATATTAAGATATATCAAAACTTCCAAAATCAATACTTTGCTATTAGATAAGAAATGCTACATCTACAGAATACTTATGCCAAGTCTCTGCATGAAAAAGTCTATATTCATTATGATATCCCTGTAGGAGAATGTTCACTGTTTAGTCAGAGATAACAGAAAGCATGAATACTAAAGAGAAACAAATCAAAACATTATGTTTGTCTGGAGATACAACTGAATAATTTATTTGAACTCAATATGATTTTTAAAATTTGTAATATTACAAATGGAAGCATTTGTATCTTTATGGAATTGGCATAAATTAACAAGAAGCTACAATAAACCTCTAGGGTCAGGTGACCTTCATCAAACTTAAAGCTGTCTTAGAATAAGTAACTTGAATTGTTGCACCACTTCCTAATTGTAATTCATATTTTTCATTATAATCCTTACGCTGCCATTTCTCTACCGCAGGGCTATCCATTCTTCTAATCAGATAGACACTTGAGCAGTGTTAAAGACATTCTAGACGTTTGCGTAGAATGGGACCCCAATGCTTAAATGTATTTACTCACATTGCTCCTGGGGAAATGGTGCCTGCATTAGGGGTCTGGGTGTGATCGCTACTCTTGGTCCTTAACTTGATATACCAGGACAGAGGGAGCCTCGGCTGAAGAATTGCCTCCATCAGATCGGGCTATTGGCCTGGATGTGGGTTATTTTCTTGATTGCTGATTAATGTAAAAGGACCAAGGTCACTATGGACAGTGCCATATCTGTTTAGGTGGGCCTGGGTTGTAGGAGAAAAATAGCTGAGCAAGTGTGGTGTCAGAGGGAGTGTGCCAGTAAGCAGTGATTTTTATATGGTTTCTGCTTCCGGTTTCCTTCTCTGACTTCCCTCAACAAAGGCTTATGTAATGGGAAAGTATAATCGAAATAAACCCTCTCTTCTCATACACAGATTATGGTCAGTGTTTTATCACAGCAACCATCAGCAAACTGGAGTGGGAGGGGTGGAAATAATGTGTTGTTGGCATTGCGAATCTGGACAGAAACCCCTGTGCGTTTCTCTGGAATAGTAAAACAACACAGGCTTCATAAAAACCACTGCAGGAGATTCCTAGTGCTTCCCAGACTGGAATCTGAATGAATGCAAAATAGTATCTTCCTAAACCCTCTCCACCTTCCTTAAAGTCAAACTTCCAAGCTGCTGCAAGAACTTTAGGAAATGTACACTAATTTCCACGGCTCATAGAGTTGGGAAGGTCCAGAGCAGGCTAGCCTTGACGATGACCCTTCTCCTTACCGTCTTATTATACTCACTTGCTCAGTTCATGTTTCCTCCATACAGGTGGCTTTGCCTGTGGCTTAGAAACTGAGCCCTGGTCCATTATTCTGCATCTCTCTGCCACTTAGGTTTGGCTAGAGTCCTGGTCTTGCCTTTCAGCAATAAACGTTAATAGAGGAAACAAATATTGCTCACAGTTCCTGTTTCCCTCTCTTCATCTCTCCTTATTTTCCATGTTCTTTGTTTCTCACTGAGCTCTTTATTACATTGGATCCAGAACTCCTGACTCTAATGATGTAAAACTGAGCACTCTAAAAATGTCTCCTTAGAAGACTAGAGATTACATAGCTTAGTTACACATGGATAACCCTTAGAGTAAAAATAAAATACTTAATTAAAAATAAACAAGCTTATGAAGAAGAATAGAGAACATAATATAGAAAAAGAAAAACTGGCCATGTGTTTTCTTTATCTGAGCCCAAATGAAAAACCAAAAAACAGCCTAGAAAATCTCTGTTCTTAAATCTCATGTGCACACTGTATGTTTAGTCCCAGTGTTGGACTGGTAACTGAATTTTCACATTTAGACTCAACACTGGCACTTTATATGTATATATGTTTGCATATATATGTATGAATGTGTATATGTATATATGCGTGTGTGTATGTATATATATTACTATTTTAAATCAATTTAAAAATTTTTACTGAGAACAAAAGCTAAATTTAAACTGACATCTTCCCCATTACCTTTCCTGAAATGTTCTCCAAAAATACTTTTGTGGTCTATCTCAGTACTATTTTAAATCTGTTATCTGGACACAAACATTAACTTTTCTTTTAATAAAACATGGTATCAAAACTTACCTGGGCATCAAGAACAAATATAGAGCATTTGTTATTATTTTATTTAAGATAGATGACAAAACTGATTTTTCCCTTTTCTTTTTGCTTTTAATCTGGAAATATCTCACACAGCTTGAATCCCATGATTCAAAAACTTTAAAGCTTTCTGGTTATAATGAAATGACTTGAGTTCTTTTTAGATGATATTAAATTTTTTAAATACTTTTTACATTGTTTCTGAGGTTACAGAACAAAACTCTACTGTGATTTTGTTTCTTTTTTCCAGAAAGAGACTATTCCACTAGCTTCATTTTTGGTTTTTGTTTGTTTGTTTGTTTTGTTTTGTTTTGTTTTCTAACTTGGCCGATGTGTTCTAGCAAGAGACACTCTATCACCAACCACAGAATGTCAGAGCAAGATAAATGGCCTTGAACAATGTAAATTGAAGGAATATGGAATGCCTGACATCTTAAACTAATGTCTGGGAAAAGAAATATGACTAAAGTATTTCATGGTCCAAAACAGCATCAATTCTTAGAAAATCAGTAGAAGTACCATCTGTGCTGAGGAAAATAATATTCATACAACAGCTTTTATGCTGGTGTAGGTGAGCAATTCAGAGTCATTTTTAATAATATTCGTCAATATAGGCATTTATGTTTTTACTGACATTAACTTTGCTGCAGTATGCAATCATTCACATGAACTTCTCAGTTGCTAGGTGTAACATTAAAAGCTACCTATTCAGAGATTCAGTCATGGATACATTAAAAGTATCTCCCCTGAGTCTTAATATCTCCTTCGTTATATTGTGTTTGAGAGGGGTCTTGATACTGGGTGTTGAGCTTTTGCTGGCCTGGGCCCCTGGTTTCTTCACCTCCTGGTTCTGAAACCCTCATTTTCTTCAGTTTTCTTTGTTGTTGTTTTTTCCCTGTCACCTTGTGCAGGCAAGGTCGTTGCTAACTCTTTTCAGTGGCTCCTGTTGCTATGGTGAGGAAAATAGTACAATTCTACAGTTAATATAGAGTATCAGGGTAAAAAGAAAATTTTTTCCCAAGCATACGTGATTTCCACTTCATTGCAGTGGCACTAAGGAGCATCGACAGAACTGCAGAAGCAAAGTCTCATGTTAAATGTAGTTCATCATGCCATGCTATTCACGCAGAATCCACTGCTTTCCTTTGAGCAATTATTTAAAACACTTGCATTGGAAGAATGTTATAAGAGGAGGTTTCATGCAGTTATTTTCCCTGAAGTTAAAAGAAACTGACATTTTATAGATTTTCATTTTCAAACCTGAACAGTCACAGAAAAAAATGGTGTTGCAAAGAAACTCATTAATTCATGCTTTGGGAAAATATATGAATTGTGATTTTTCTAAAGAAAAATGTCTTCAACTAGCTGTCCTATACAGACCCTATATTTCGTTATTACAACAGGCAATTCATATGTCCTTCCTTTTCTATATACTATGCTTTACTGTGTGCAATCCTCCCATTCACCAACTTCCCTTCACTTTCACATCAAGCAATCCAGAAAAGCAAGTGTGCCAAGAATTTTCACAGACAGAGATAGAGGAAAGAGCTAATGCCTACCTGATGTGGGATGTCTTTCTGTATGCTGTGAATTATCATTGGATAGTAAAGAAACTGTTTTGGCCTATGGCAAGGCATCTTAGCAGTAGGCTGGAAGTCTGAGCATAGATAAATGGGAAGGAGTTAGACAGACACCAGCAGAATCAGAGGAAAGAAGACCAGAATACTGCTCTGAGAAAAAGGTCCAAGCCACGTGGCTAAACAAGATAGAAAAAAAATGGGGTGAGTTAAGATGCAAGAGCTAGCTAGGAATATGCCCGAGCCATAATTCAAACAGCCTGTAATCAATGTAAGATTTTATGTGATTATTTGAGACCAAGCAGCTGTAGGTGGTCTATTTGGAATAGCTTGTCTGGACCTTTGGGCTAGTGTAGGCCAGAAACTTCATACTACACCTAGCTGAAGTCTGCCACATGATGGTTCTTTTAGGAGAAACTGCACTGAATATGGGCAATGTAATTCAAAACACCACAGTTTTAAAATGCCAGTATCTTTCACCAAATTGGGAACAAGTCTAATTCCTTCTTATGAAACAGGCTCTTTTCATGTATCCTTTGATATCTTTCAGTCTCAAACTCTCAAGTGCTGGTATTCTACCTCACCTGGCCACAATGTGTTCTTTGATTGAATTTTCTACTTACACATGTGAATTTGGTGAGACAAAATTTAATGAGCATTCAGTTGTTTCCATAACAACTAAAAATATCATTAAAAGGCCTAGACTGAAGTAAGAATATTTGAAAACAGCAAGTATCTAACTTTAAATTTTTTAATTTCAAAGGTTTTTCCATGTCTACCACTGCTTCCCTTCCTTCTGGTCCCTCCCAGTCCCTCCCAGTCCCTCCCAGTCCCTCCCAGTCCTCCCTCATCCTCCACACCACATCCCACATTTGTTCCCTAAGGATGATAAGGAGTCTGATGGTGAGTGGGTCAGTTCAGTCTGGCATATCCAGTTGAGGTAGGTCAGAGTCTCTCATCCCAGTTTAAGGCTGGGTTAAGTATTCCTCTGTAGGGAATGGGCTCCTAGATGCTAGTTCAGCACCAGGAACATAGTCTGATACTAATGCAAGAGGCTCCAGAAACTGCCAACACCATTTGATAATCATCTACCTTTGAAGGGTTTAGTTTCTTTCCATGAAGGTTTCTCAGCAATTATTTCAGAGTCAGTGAGCTCCTAATATCTCAGGTCAGTTATCTCTGTTGGTCTCCTCCTTATGATCCTTTGCTCATATTCTCTCTCGCTTCAGCTGGACCGAGAGCTCAACCTGGTGCTTAGCTATCCATTTATGCTTCTGCCTCTATCCATTGCTGGATGAAGATTCTATAATAACAATTAGGGTGATCATTCATTTGCTAATGGGGAAAGTCCTGTTTAGGCACCCTCTTTACTATTGTGTGGAGTCCTAGCCTGGGATACCTTGTGGGATCTTAAAGGTTTCCTTAGCACTGGCTTTTTTTCTAACCCCACAAGACTTCCTCTATCAAAATTTCCATTTCATTGCTCTCCTTTTCTGTTGTTCCTCTCACTCAGCCATCTCCTCTCATAATTTATTCCCACCTCCTCTTGCTCACTCAGGAGATCTTCTCGATTTCCCCTCCCCAGGGGGATCCTTGGATGTCTCTCTTTAGTTTGTCCTGTACCTAGCTCTTTGAAGGATGTGGTTTGCAACTTGGACATTCCTTGCTTTATATCTAAAATCCACTTATGAGTGAGTACATACCATGTCTATCTTTCTGAGCCTGTGTTACTTCACTAGAATGATATTTTCCAAATCCATCCATTTGCCTACAATTTTTAGGATGTCAATTTTTTTTTTATTGCTGACTAGTACTTTCTTGTGTAGTTGTGCCAAAATTTGTTAACCCATTCTTCAGTTAAGGGGCATATAGATTGTTTCCAGGTTCTGGCTATTACAAATAATGCTGCTATGAACATAGTTGAACTAATGCCCTTGGGGTAAGAATGTGCAACCTTTGGGTATATGCCCAGTAGTGGTATTGCTGGATCATTAGGGAAATTGATTCCCAGTTTTCTAAGGAACCACCATAATGATTTCCAAAGTGGCTGTACAAGTTTACACTCCCATCAGCAATAGAGAAGTTTTCTCCTTGCTCTGCATCCTCTCTAACATAGGCTGTCAGCTGTGTTTTAGATCTTAGCCATTTTGACATGTGTAGGATGGTATCTCAGAGTTGTTTTCATTTACAATTCTCTGATGGATAAAGATATTGGGCAATTATTTAAGTATCTTTTAGCCATTTGGAATTCTTCTTTTGAGAATTCCCTTTTTAGCTCTTAACCCAATTTTTAAAATTGGGTCATTTGGATTTTGGCTTCTATTTTCTTGAGTTCTCTATGTACTTTAGAGATCAGTTCTGTCAGATGTAGGGTTGGTGAAGATGTTTTCCCAACCTATAGGCTGTTGTTTTGTCTTATTGACTGTGTTCTTTAACATACAGAAGCATCTCAATTTCATAGGTCTCATTTATTAATTGTTGTTTTTAGTGTCTAGGCTACTGGTATTACATTTAGGAAGGGGTCACTTGTCCCAAAGCTTTCACGGGTATTTTTCACTTTCTTTTCTATCAAGTTCAGTTTAACTGAGTTTAAGTTGATGTCTTTGATCCACTTGGGCTTGAGTTTTGTGGATCTATTTGCATTCTTCTACATACTACCATTCAGTTATGCCAGCACCATTTGCTGAAGATAGTATCTTTTTTCTATTGTATATTTTTGGCCACTTTGTTAAAATTCAGGTGTTCATAGGTGTATGGATTAAAACAGGCATCTTCAATTATATTTCATTGATCTACAAGTCTGTTTTTTATTTTATTTTTATAGAATAAAGTCTCATTTTTTTTCTATATATCTCCTTGTTCAAACTCCATTCCCTCTCCTGGCCCCTCCGGATCACTCTCACTTCTCCTACAAGTCTGCTTTTACTATTGCAGTTCTGTATTATAGCTTGAAGTCAGGAATAATGATGCCTCCTAAAGTTGTTATTGAACAGGATGGTTTTGGCAACCCAGAATTTTTTGTTATTCCATATGAGTTGAGTATTGTTCTTTCAAGGTCTGTAAAAAATTGTGTAGGGATTTGGATGGAGATTGTATTGAATATATAAATTGATTTTTGGTAATATTGCCATCTTTTATTATGCTGATCCTACCTATCCAGGAACATGGGAAATTTTTCTATTTCTTGAATCTTCTTCAAGTTCTTTCTTCAATGACTTAAAGTTCTTGTTATACAGGTTTGGTTATTTTTTTGGTTAGAGTTACCACAAAATATTAAATGTTATTTGCAGTTATTGTAAAGTGTGATCTTTTAATAATTTCTTTTTCAGTTCTTTTATAATTTGTGTATAGGAGGCCTATTGATTTTATTTAGTTAATCTTGTACTCTGATACATTGCTGAAGAAGTTTATCAGCTGTAGGAGTTCTCTGGTAGAATTTTGAAGGCCACTTATGTATACAATCATATCATCTGCAAATAGAGATAGTTTGACTTTTCCAGTTTGTATCCCTTTTTTAATCTCCTTTTGTTCTCTTACTGCTTTAGGTAAAATTTTGAGAACTATATTGAATAGATAAGGGAAGAGAGGACAGCCTTGTCTTGTTCCTGATTTTAATAGGATTGCTTTGAATTTCTCTCCATTTAGTTTGATGTTTGCTGTCAGCTTGCTGTATATTAACTTTATTATATTTAGATGTTTTTCCTGTATTTCTGGTCTCTCAAGGACTTTTATCATGAAGAAGTGTTGGATTTTATCTAAGCTTTTTCAGCATCTAATGATATGATCATGTTTTTTTGTTTTCTCTTTCAGGTTGTTTATATGATAGATGACATTGACAGTTTTTCCTATGTTCCTTGCATCTCTGGGCTAAAGACTACTTAATCATGGTAGATAATTTTTTTGATATGTTGTTGAATTTGGTTTGCCAGTATTTTGGCATCAGTGTTCATGATGGAGATTGGTCTTAATTCTCTTTCTTTGTTGCATCTATAAGTAGCTTGGGGGTCTCAGGGTAACTGTAGCCATATAAAAAGAGTTTGGCAATGTTCCTTCGGTTTCTATTGTATGAACTTTTTGAGAAGTATTGGTATTAGTTCTTCTTTGAGTGTGTCTGGTAGAATTTTGCATTGAAACCAACTGGCCTTGAGTTTGTTTTTTTTTGTTGTTTTTTTTTTTTGCTTGGGAGACTTTTAATAACAGCTTCAATTTATAGGTCTATTTAGGCCATTTATCTGGTCTTGATTTAACTTTGGTAAGTGGTACCTATCTATAAAGCTATCCATTTCTTTTAGGTTTTACAACATAAAGTGAAGCATAGGTTTTCTAGTATGACCTAAAGATTCTCTGGATTTCCTGGTTGCCTGTTGTTATGTCCCACTTTTCATATCTGATTCTCTTAATTTGGATTCTCTCTCTCTGCCTTTTGATTAGTTGGGATAAGGATTTATCTATCTTGCTAACTTTCTCAAAGAACCATCTCTTGGATTCATTGATTCTTTGTTTTATTCATTTTGTTTCACTTTTATTGATTTCAGCCCTGAATTTGGTTATTTCCTGCTGTTTACTCCTTCTAGGTGAGTTTACTTCTAATTGTTCCAAAGCCTTCAGCTGTGCTGTTAAGTTGCTTATGTGAGATTTCACCTGGTTTTTCATATAGGCATCTACTGCTATGAATTTTCCTCTTATCACTGCTTTCATTGTGTTCCATAAGTTTGGGCATGTTGTGGATTAATTTTTATTAAATTCTAGAAAGTCTTTGATTTCTTTCTTAACTTTTACCTTGACCCAGAGGTGGTTCACTTGACAGATGTTCAGTTTTCATGAATTTGTAGGCTTTCTGTGATTTTTGTTTTTGAACTCTAACTTTAATCTGAAAGGATTCAAGGAGTTATTCTCAATTTTTGTATCTATTGATACTTGCTTTATGACTGAGTATGTGCTCAACTTTAGAGAAAGTTCCATGGGGTGCTGAGAAAAAGGTATGTTCCTTTGTGTTTGGGTGGAAAGTTTATATATTGGGTGGAAAGTACATAGATCCAATAAATCCATTTGAGTCATAGAATGTGTTAGATCCCTTATTTCTCTGTTGAGTTTCTGTCTGGTAGACAAATCTAATGGTGCGAATGAGGTATTGAGAACTCCCACTATTAATGTATGGGGTTTGATATGAGATTTAAGCTTTAATAATGTTTCTTTTACATATATAGGTATCCTTGTGTTGGGGGCATAGATGTTAAGGATTGAGACTTCATATTGGTGGATTTTTCCTGAGATAAATAAGTAATGTTTTTCCTAGTTTCCTTTGACTGATTTTAGTTTGAAGTCTATGTTTTTAAATATTAGGATAGTTATCTCAGCGTGTTTCTTAAGTTCATTTGATTGGAAAGTCTTTTCCCAACCCTTTACTTTGAGCTAGCATCTGACTTTGAAGTTTTTTGTCACTTGTATGCAGCAGAAAGATGAATTCTATTTTTGTATTCATCATGGTAAGCTTTGTTTTATTGTAGGTGAATTGAGTCCATTGACCTTAAGGGATATTAATGACCAGTGATTGTTATTTCCTGTTATTTTTGGTGGAAGTGTGTATGTGTGTTTGTGTGTGTGTTTCCCTTCTTTGTGTTTTTCTCCAGTGGAGTTATCATGGGAATGTCTGGTTTCTTTAGGTTGGAGTTTTCCCTCTAGTGCTTTCTATAAGACCAGATTTGTGGGTAGATATTATTTAAATCTGCTTTTTTTTTGTAAAATATCTTATTTACTCTATTTATGGTGATTGGTACTTTTTCTGGATACTATAGTCTAGGTTGGCAACCATGGTCTTTTGGTGTCTGTATAACATCAGACCAGGAGCTTCTGGCTTTTATTGTTTCCATTGAGTAATCTGGTGTTATTATGTTAGGTCTGCCTTTATAGGTATCTTGGACTTGTTCCTTTGAAACTCTTAGTATTTTTTGTTTATACTGTAGGTTTAATGGCTTAATGTGACTAGAAGACTGTTTTCTAGGGGTGGGGTGGGGTCTAGTCTATTTTGTGTTCTGTAACCTTCTTGAATCTTTATAGGCATTTTCTTCATTATACTGGGAAAGTTTTCTTCTATGATTTTGTTGAATATATTTTCTGTGACTTTTAGCTGGTTTTTCTTCCCCTTCAATTCTAATTCTCTTAGGTTTGGTCTCTTCATGATGTCCTATATTTCCTGGACATTTTGTGTTATGACTACCTTGGTTTTAGTGTTTTCTTTGATTGATGTTTCTTTTTCCTCTATTTAATCTTCCACACCAGAGATTATCTCTTCTACTTTTATCATTCTGCTGGTTATGCTTGCATCTGTAGTTCCAGTTTGTTTCTTCAAATTTTTTTTTATTTCCAGCATTGCCTCAGTTTATGTCTTCTTTATTGCTTCTATTTCAATTTTTAAATCTTGAAATGTTTTCTTCACCTTTTTAATTGCTTTTTTCTTGCTTTTCCTGGTTTTCTATATTTTCTTTCAATGATTCCTTTTTCTCTTCCATTTTTTCTTTGTCTTTTCTTCTACTTCTTTAAGGGGAATTTTTATATTCTCTTTTAAGGCTTCTATTATCTTTATAAAGTTGTTTTTAAGGTTGTTTCCTTCTGCTTCTTCTGCATTGCCATGATCAAATCTTGTTGTTATAGAACCACTAGATTCTGATGCTTGCAAGTGTTCTTTATGTTGTTATATATATTCTTGCACTGGGGTCTGCTGCTTCCTGGGGTCACTGTAGGTTTTGTCTGTAGCTCAGGGAGCTGCTTTTGGCGCAATCTGTTATGGCTGTGTCTGTGTCTCAGGAAGCCTCTCTTGGTCAAATCTTGCTTCTTGGTTTACTTGGACATAGTCTATATTGTGTCACAGTGACCCCTCTTAATCCAGTAGGAGCTGACACACTGTGGTTCTCAAGTGGTTGCTTTTTATCGAATAGTAACAGAGGAACTCTCTTAGTCTCTTAGTCTGATAAGTGCACAGGATCTCTTAGTCTGATGGGTAGAGAAGATGTGTGGGTTTCTGGTTGGTGCTGAAGTTATCAGGTAATTTCCAACTTTAAATTTAAACTCCCTATTAGGATGCCAGGTCCTTCCCAAAATCTAAGATTGTCAAGACTGAAAATAAATACAATGAAAGGTTGATATGACCTTTGCTGGAGTCTTAGTGTTATGTAATGAGTCTCCTGTCCACCTAGAGATTAATCATAAAAATGAGGGAAAGAGTCCAATGCATGCAAGGGTGTCTATATAGAGAATAAAGTTGCATTTCAAAATGAATAATAGGTGTTCTGACAAATATAACTTGTTTTAGATCTGACATTATTAAGATGGATGTATGGAAGAAGTAATAACTGTAGAAGGATCCTGTTGTGGAGTCCATGCTTTCTACAATTCATCTTGTATAATATTTAAAATAGTCAGAGGAAGTTGACAAAACAAGCACTTTTATTTTATTTTATTCTATTTTGCAAATAAATAGAGAAACTTCTTTAAGAATGCAGGAGAAAGTACTTGTCATTTCATTCATACTATAGAATCTGAAGGCTTATCTGTTTCCTGCTGATAAAAAAAGAAAAATTTTTCAGCAATTTGAGAAGGTAGTCTTTGGGAGAAGCAAGTTACTAAATTGAAGGTGGTGATAGATAATTTATTATTATTATTTACAAAAAATTCTTGACTACAGAATTGTATTTTCTCAGCTGGTTGTTGTATGTGTCCTGTTCCTATCAGGATCCCATAATATCTTATGTATTTAATTATAGCCTGCTGCCTGCCTCTGTTTTGTAGATAGTTACAGCATTAATTTGCATCTCTTAATACAAATCTGCCCATGTTAATAAATCATATCAGACACATGAGGGGAAGAACTGAGAGAAGTGAAGGAGAAGGTGGGACATTCCTCCTTAATTGCATAAAGCCTTAGTGTTTTACGAAATGATCAAAATGATCAAAGCAGGCACACTAGAGGCTGCTACACAGGAGATGAAACCCCAACCAAGCTCAAGCCCTATGCTTTGTAGATGAGCCCAAGGATATGGACTCACACTGGGCTTGAGCAGCTGGAAGATGGCCACTGTTGGATTCTGTGTCCTAAGGCTGAAGATTTCACTGTGTTTACAGAACTATGGACTTGTTAGTGATTTTTTTTTCATATGCAATCCAATAATATTTGACTAATGTCTTTATTATTTATTTATTTATTTTCTTTGGTCGCTACCAGTTACCATGTGAAGTAATACTCCAGAATAAATGGAAGGAAGCAGAATCTTACCACAGACTTTATCACCACTTTCCAGGAGATGTTTATATCCTTTGTTCTCTATTCCTTTATTGGGAAATCTGTGTACAGATACTATTTAGTATATATAATGTGGCAAAGAACCATGCTTTTAAAATTTGTGTTTATTTTTTATATTTTAATTATTTACATAAAAAACTACATTTCCCAGGCTTCAAATCACAGATTCTTTTAAAAGTTTTCCATCTGTGGAATGTTGTATCATTGAATGGATTTGGTTAACAACTCAGCACACCTGACAGTAAGGTCCAGACCTTATTGTATAGTGAAACCCTATTTCATGCCAATGTAGCAAGGCAGAGAAATAATGCAAGAAAGAAGTCTCTTTGCCTCTATCAAACCCAGTATACTTTAATCAAGTGCTAAGGGAACATTCATTAGCATTCTGTTTTCTGGAACACCGTGCAGTCCATGCCAGCATAGAACAGGATCTCTTCTACTGTGCTGACTCAGCAATCAACGATCTGAGCAGGGCACTTACTTGAACAGAGACCAAGTTATGGAATGTCCAGCATGAGGAAAAACTCAAGAAAAAGATCTGCCAGAGAAAGCTCAGCCAGCAAAATCAAGTACAGTAGAAGATGTTGCTATGTAGGTGTGCCTGGAAGGTAACAGTAACCTACTTACCTCCTACCTGTCTACCTACCTATTTCCTCTTTTCTCTCCCTTCCCTCTCCTTCTTTTCTCTCTCTCCTTTTCTTTCTTTGACACACACAGAGCTATAAACTAGTTACATATGAGGGCTTTTTTTTTTTTTTAGAGACAAAGAAGGTTTGTGAATTATAAACTTGCTTACAGATTTTCTGTGCTTAAAAATAGCTTTATATTTCTGTATTTTAACAATTAAATTAAAAATAAAATTCTAAATTCTAGGTAAGTTTTAATCAAAATATTGAATATATGTTTTAGTTATTTTAATGTTTTTGCTGGAAAATCTGAAACCAGTTTCTTTGTCTCTGTTTTTAATAATATCTTTCCTGTGGGGAATCTTTACCTCAGTGCATAATCATTAGTGCATATACATGGGTTTCATTATGAGTCTCATACATGAGTAAGAAAATTGGCAGTTTTTCCTCTGTTCCCCCAAACTCCCCTGTTTGTCTCCTTTCTTGCTCCATTATCATTTCCTTCACTGTCATACCTTTTGGAGTTTATTTTGGTTACCTGGTTTTCTTTTGAGACAAGCTTTCATTTTATAGCCCTGGCTGGCCCAGAACTCAGAAATCCATCTGGCTCTTATTCTGAGTGCTAGGACTTAAGTATGTGCCACCAATGCCAGCACCAGTGTATTTTGTTTGACATGATGATTTTTTAGTTCCATCCATTTTCTTGTAAGAGGTAGTAGAGGTAGCATTTCATTCTTCTTGGCTCAATAATACGTATATATGTGTATGTATATATATATATATATATATATATATGATGTGCATTAAATCATACTTTCTTATCTCTTATCTAGTGATCTGTTGACATAGAACTCACATGATTTTATAAGATGGCCATTGGGAACAGTTATATAAAATATTTGGAGACTCAAGTGTCTTAATCATATGCTTACTTGAATTCTTTCTGTTGTATACTGAGGAATGGTAGGTCGCATAATAGTTCTAGATATTTTACAGTGCATTCTTGCTCATTTGCATAGGGGCTGAATAATTTATGTTCCCAGGATGTATAAGGGCTCCTTTTTTTCATGTAGCTGTGTATAGGGTTTGCTTTTTTCACGTGTCTTCACCATAGCTTCTCTTATGCTGTCCTTAAAATTGTGTTTGATGCCTGTTCCTTATAGCCCAGTGCATCTTTAACTACTAAGATAAGTATTACAGTTTCTTCAGATTACCTTAACTGCCTTCACCTTGGTAGCCCAGGCAGGTCTTGAATTATGTCAAGCTCCTGCCTCTGTCTTCTAAGAAGCTGAAATTACAGGTTTGCACTACCAGGCCCAGCTGTCTATTAATCTACTCCAGGGTGAGATGGAGTGTCAGTAAAGTTTCTATTTTAATTTCCTTGGAAAATAATTATGTTTAATATTTTAATTATTATCTCTTTTTGCTTCTTTATATTTGTTCCTATTCATTTCATCACAGATTGCTTTGGTTATTTGTGTGGAGGGGGGCTTTTTGAACTTTCATATAGGTTTTAAAGTTATATTTTATAGTTACCTTTAAAATGCAATGTGTACTTAAATAAGAATTGTAATTGCTTTTTATGTGAGCATTTTCTCACTATTAATTCATTTAAACTTTTAAAAAACGGGGGGCTTTTCCATACTCTGTTCCTCAGTGTTTCATGATTGTAGTTTTCCTGGTCTAGCTCCTCCATGGAACCCTCTTGTTTGGGCTTATTTCTAGGGTGTTGGTGGCTGCTTGGTTTGTGTATGTATGTGGTGGGGGACTATCTTAGTGGAATGAACTTTTTTATTTCCTTCCTAGTATTTTATTGTTGATATACTAAAAATGCTGAAATTTTGTATTTAGATTTTGTAGACTTGGTTGCTAGGCTTCTAAATCCAATCCATCTGTTCTATATGGGGACCTCAAAGTATTCTCAGGAAGATGATGTGTCTGTTAGGCACCTTTTGACTTCCTTCTTTCTTGTTTCTCTTTATTATTTATCATTTCTTATTAATAATTAGAATTATTTATGTTTTTATGTTTCTTTCTATTATTACTTTTTCTTCCTTTATAAAGTTGGATAAAATTTCAAGCACTACCTTGAGCGATGGTAATAGCCTCTCTTTCTTGCTCCCTTCATCTAGGGAGAAAATCTTCAGTTTTCCTCACCTGTGATGATGTCTTTCCTGATTTATCTTAAACAGAGTTAACTATGTAGAGTGTGATACTTCAGTTCTTTCATCAACTTTGTCATGAAGAAATGCTGATTTTTGTCACCATGAAATGATCTTTTGACTTTATCTTCAGTTCTCTTTGTATAATGTTCAAATTATAGATTTTTGTATATTAACTCATCCATGCTCTCTATGGTGAAACAAATTAGGTCATATTGAATGATATATTTATTGTGTTGCTAAATTCTGTTTGTAGGCAAGTTATTGAGGAGATTTGCCCCAGTGTTTATTAAGAAATTGTGTTCCTTTCCTATCCATACATTTTTTTTAAATCTGAAGTTTTTAATTTTCAAATTTTCTATTTTACTATGGTATTACTGTTTGTCTTATTCACTGTCTTCAATGAAGTTTAGAGACATATAAAAGAATAATAAGCATATAACAGAATTCTGAAAATTGTTAATAATAAAATAATGGTAGTTAAAATTTAGACTGTCCTGATTCTAGACAGTTTTAGACCATATCTTCAAAATTTTCAACACCATGTATTGGTGAGAAATGAGAGTGACTGAAGTTCAAAGAACTCCAGATGAACATGTAGCCTGTGGAATCCTCTGTAGACCAGTGTGACAGTAAGTACATGGAGGCAGCATGCATATCCACATGATCCCACAACTCAACATTTAGGTGTATACTTCCCATATTTTCAAGAGATACCTATCTGTGGATAAATACATATATGAGAAATTCCATAGGAGATTGTAGAATATTTGTGGAGGTAAGTGACTAGTGGTCAAATTGATTTCACACTTCTAGAATACAAAAAAAATTACATTGAATTGATTACTATAGTTATATATATATGTGTGTGTGTATATATATATATATATTATAGAGAAAACAAATGTTATACCCAAAAATCAAATTGCAAATTGTCTATATATATTCCAACCCACTAATGCACACACACACACACACACACACACTCACACACACTCACACATATACACATCTTTTTCAATTATTGGCATTATTTCCCTTTCTCATTTATTTTAACCTCTTCTGTTTTTAACTTCTTAAAACCAAAACCTCAGCTTATATTTTAATACCCTTTCTTTTACGTTAGCTTTTAAAGCACACTGCTATCTTAATATCCTTCATTTATTTTTTTGCATGATGATGATGATTATCATCATCGTTTGAGACAGGTTCTCATGCCTCAGCCTAGCTTGAAACTCACTGTTTAGTCAAAGATGACCTTGAATTCTTGATTCTCCTGTCTCCCTCCCATGTCATGGAATTAAAAGTGTGTGTCACCACATGGCTTTCTAATATATTATGTTAAGCTTTCTATTAGCTTATTTTAAGGCTGTTTGGTATGTATTTCTAAATAATAGTAAAAGACTTACTATGTTATGCTTCAAAAATGGGTAGATTTCAAGTAAGATGACCAAGTATATTAAAATTGCCTGATTCTTTAAAAAGTCACATTTTAAACTCAATGCATCAATTTCTGTTGTGTCATGGTGGTTTATGACAACACAGTGTAGCAAGTGGCAATATGTCACTTGTGAGAGGACAAAAGCAACTGACTTCTGTTTTAGGTGTAATGATATGCATTTTCTTCTGGATCACTGTCCACTTTTGTGAGAGAGAATACAGATATGGTATAGAGCAAACACTGGACAGACATGTGGGATAAGAATCAAAGCATCTGGACTTCAGTTGTGTGAGCAAGCTTGGAAACCTGTCTCCAGCTTGATAGAAGGCAGTGGTTCTAGTAGTAGGATTATGTTGGTACATTGTAAATATTTATCCCTCCTACTAGTTTAATAAAAAGCTGATTGGCCAGAGGCAGACAGGAAGTGTGGGTGGGGCTACCAGACTAAGAAAACTCTGGGAATATCTCAGAGTAGAGACACCAGAGAGATGCCAGGAGACACAGAGGAAAGAAGTTGAAATGCTGCTGAGAAAAGGTATCCAGCCAAACGGCTGAACAAGATACAAATAATGGGTTAGTTACAGGGTAAAGAGTTAGCAAGCTACATGCCTGGGCCCTAGGCTGATCAGTATAAAATTAATGAAAGCATCTGTGTGTTTCTGTGGAACTGTGTGTGTTTCTGTGGGATGTGGGTCCGAACTATAAGGCTAGGCCCAAAAGTCTGGGCCAGAAACCTACTACTAGAGGTTCTCAACCAATGATCACAATGTCTTTAGGGGTCAAACGATCCTTTCACAGGAGTCACTTAAGACCATATTATATATCAGATATTTACATCATGATTCATAACAGTGGCAAAATTAAAGTTATGGCATAGCAACAAAAATAATTTTATGGTTCAAGGTGGGTCACCACAACATGAGGAATTGTATTAAAGGGTTCTGGCATTAGGAAGGTTGAGAACAACTCTAAGGTGGCTGTGGTTCCAGATAATAAGTTGCAATTTCCTAGAAATCTTGAACTGACAGCCTCATTAGCATCTTTCTGAGTTCCAGAATTAAAGAACCCTTGATACTAATAAAGAACATTATTTATATCAACATTATTATGACTAATTTTTAGATAATTTGTAACATGTTAATACAACTGAGCAATCAATGTCTAAATAAGCAGCAATAGGATACTTTTAAACACAGGTGTAAGTGTTGATTTAACACTGTTTCTGCTGCTAAGAGACAGAGGTGATGTATAATCATTTCCTTTCCTATAAAACTGAATAAGTTAAAAGTGATGCAAACAACATAAACTATGAAATTCAAGAAAGGATGAGTTAGATTGGATAGATCTCCAAAAGACAGTAAGTTGTGCAAAAAGTCAAATAAATCCTTAACATTCATAACTCCATTTACTTAATAAGAAATAGAAAAATAAGCATAGAAAAATCTAGTACTTGAAATTTAAAAATAGTTTACAATTCATTATTTAAGCATTAAGGTTGGCTATCAAAGTATAAGACAGAAAGACAAAAATATTAAAATTAATGACCAGTATCCTTCTAAATATCAAGAAGCAATGTAAAGTCTGTTCTGTGCAATTAACATGTTCCAAAAGAGTAAATAGAGTCAAAATCATTATTGCAACTTAGTTTACAATATAAGTTTAAAAATATCTAACAAAAGATCATAAAATTAAATTAACCTACCTGGGCATTGAAATAACAATGTATATAGCAGAGAATGGACTATAAGAATAAGTGCAGTTCATTAGGAAATATAAACTGTAATTAAGGCAATTAAGCCTTAGTAAATATTGTTAATATGTATTCTATTAGGAGATCAGAGAAAATATATGACAGTCAAATAGTATGAATTCAGTAAAAATAAACACTATATTATTTATTGATTTCCTAATATAGTTATAGGTACATAAAATTTTATTTGATAGTAAAAATTTCATAAGGGAACACTCAATTTTGATGCATAAACATTTGTTTATTAGAACATAAATCTGAATTTTGATAAATTAACATTGCAGAACCATTCCCATTAAAATTGCTATGTGATGAGGACGTGATAAGGATGATTCTGTTATTGATGTTCTTCAACAGTACAGTATAGACTAGTTACTACTGGAAAGCAAAGCAATGATACATTTCAATATTTCAAAGAAGACAAATTTGAAGCTATCTTCACATAATATTTTTTTAAATTTCAAGAGGATAATAATAAAAAGCTATTAGTACTAATAAATTAAATAAATAGAAAAAAAGCTGCCTCGATACCAGCAATAGTTTGAAATTAAATTTGGGAAGTGAGCAGCTCATTAAAGTAAGTACTAACAATAACAGTGTAGCCATTGGTATTACATATATAATTAGGTAATAACACTAACAAGAAAAATGAAAAACAACATGAGTATAAATCACCTATCTTTACTGAAAGGCATAATAGTTTTTTTTTTCCTTCTTTATTTTGTATTTATCAAAAAAGCAGTAAAAAGAATTTAAAAATGCCGAAGAGTTAACAATAACTATACAGAGGATAATAATCACAAGCATGGCTTATCAAGGGTGGAAATGCAAATAAGATTACTACACATGTATTTTCTTTGTGTTCAGCTTTCCCTCTGAATTTTTTTTCCATCCCTGTATATCCTTATTGAAGGTCTCTTCCCCCTCCCACCACATCTGATCATTTTTCTTCTCTGCAACTCCCCATCCCCTCCCTTGACAGGGAGCAGACAGTCCTATGGTCACACTGGCCCAATAATGCTTGGATCAGTCTTCACTCCCGGCCAAATCCAGTTTTGTCCCCACTCCCTCAAGAGTGAGTCAGGTGTTCCTATAGATGGACTGGGGTTTGAAGGGTCAGTCCAGGGTGTTTCTGATCCCAAGCTGTTCAGTGGTTGTGGTTTGCTGCTTGGGCATGT
>PVIH01022638.1:0-26668 GCA_004025045.1 Sigmodon hispidus | reverse complement strand
CCCAAGGACCCAGCAATACCACTTCTGGGTGTATACCCTAAAGAGGCACATTCACACTCCAAAGGTATTAGCTCAACTATGTTCATAGCAGCATTATTTGTAATAGCAAGAACCTGGAAACAACCTAGATGTCCCTCAACTGAATAATGGATTAACAAACTGTGGTACATCTACACAATGGAATACTACTCAGCAGTAAAAAAAAAAATGATATCCTAAAATTTGCAGGCAAGTGGATGGATTTGGAGAATATCCTCCTGAGCGAGGTATCACAAACTCAGAAAGATAAGCAGGGGATGTACTCACTCATTAGTGGTCTCTAAACAAACAAACTAGAAAAAAGCCAAGCTTGCCCAAGCTGCAAACCACAACCACTGAACAGCTTGGGATCAGAAACACCCTGGACTGACCCTTCGGATCCCACTCCACCTATAGGAACACCTGACTCATTCTTGAGGGAAGAGGGACAAAACTGGATTTGCCAGGAGTGGAGACTGAACTAAGCATTATTGGGTCAGTGGGACCATGGGGCTGCCTGCTGCTTGCCCAGGGAGGGGATGGGGAGTTGTGAAGAAGAAAAAAATGACCTAATGTGGCGGGAGGGGGAGGGACCTTGAATAAGGATATACAGGAATAGAAAAAAAAATTCAGAGGGAAAGCTGAGCACAAAGTAATTTTATGTGTAGCAAACTTATTTGCATTATCACCCTTGATAAGTCATGCTTATGATTTTTATCTTCTTTATAGTTATTGTTAACCTATCAGCACTTTAAATTCATTTTACTGTTTTTCTTGATAAATACAAAATAAATAAAAAAAAATTTAAAAGGTCATGTACCTTTTAAAGTGAATTAAAATTACAAGAGATAGAAAAAAAATAGGGTACTCCCTCCCTTCCATCTATTGAATGACTGGTAGAGGATGCAACGGTCCTGTAAATAATATCGAGATGTGAGGTGCTGGGGAACAGCCATTTGGATTGATATCTAAGTGATGTTGGGGCAAAGATGGATACGTTTAGCCTTTAAGTCCAGTGCTAGATGTAGTGGGAGGCACATTTCCCATGAGTAAAGTAGAAAAACAAAACCCAATGGGCTGAAATTTCTAGCATCACAGAAATCCCTCAAGGACTGATGAGTCACAGGCTGCTCAGTGGAACATCATTGAAAGAACAGGAGCCAGAGCTCTGAGCCTAAGTGAAAGAGACACGCATGGATTGCCTAGGCTTGCTGGTGGGGCGAAGAGGTGAGGAGTCATGATCGAGAGATGAATCATCACTCATGACAAATTGCCAGAGTTGGAGGAAGAGAGCTAGTGTGATGCTATTGGATGGAGGGCCTCACTCACCCATTATGTGGAAAAGTAAGGCTGTTGCAGATGGAGCAGGGTCCTGGAACGCCTCAGACTGCCTGCAAGCAGGAGAAACTGACCGGAGAGAATGTTGAATTTCCCGGGATCTGATGCAATAAGGCAAGATGAGAGAGAAACACACACCACAAAACAACATTCATGTAGAGGATGTGATTAGGGGTGCAGAAGAAAAAGGAACAGAAAGTGGATGGGGGCTGAGGAGAGAGAGGAAGAAGAGGGAGAGGAGACAGAAAAGGAGGAGAGGAGGGATGCAGATGCAGCTTTGTGCAAAGAGACAGAAATGCAGAGAGACAAGGGAAGTTTGTCTTTTATAAGGGGATTTAATGCCTGCTCATACAGACTACACAGACACACAGTGCATCTCTCCATGTCTCCAAGCAGCGGGCTAAGTATGTCATATGAATGCTAACATCATCTCCTTTGAAGAAGCAATTCTTAGAATTCATAGGTGCCTTCTGAGAAACATCCTTAAGAAAGGAAAAATAGATAACATATTCTGGGTAAACTAGGGGCAGGGAGGGTGGAGAAGAACAAGAGGAATCAGGATGATCGATTTGGGGCAGGAAAAAAGAGGGAGAGCAATGAAAGGGATATATTGATAGAGGGGACCATTTGGGGATTAGGGAGAAAACTGGTGCTGGGAAAGTTCCCAGGAATCTACAAAGATGACTTCAACTAAGACTAATAGGAGTAGGGGAGAGTGTACCTCAATTGGCCTTCTCCTGTAATCAGATTGATGACTACCCTAATTGTCAACAGAGAGCCTTCATTTAGTAACGGATAGAAGCAGATGCAGAGATTCACAACTAAGCACTGGGCTGAGCTCCAGGAGTCCAGTTGAAGAGAGGGAAGAGGGACTGTTTGAGCAAAAGGGTTCAAGATTATGACAGGGAAACCCACAGAGGCAGCTGATCTGGGCTAATGGGAGCTCACTGACTCTGGTATGGAGCCTGCATGGGACCAACCTAAGTCCTCTTCATGTTAATGACAGTTATGTAGCTTGGACTGTTTCTGAGAGCCCTAGCAGTAGGATCAGGACTTGTCCCTGGCTATGACCATGCTGAAATGCCTAGCCCAATCTTGATGCAGGAGGAAGATCTTGGTCATGCCTCAATGTGATATGACATGCTTTGTTGACTCCCGTGGGAGGCCTATTTCTTTCTAAACAAAGGAGTGAATGTGGATGATAGACTGAAGAAGGAAGGAGGGAACAGGAAGGGACACGGGAGCAGAAACTGTGCTAGGTATGTAAAATAAGTGAATATTTAATAAAAAGAAGAAAAGTAAAAGGTTATTATGAGCACATCCTTTTCCTGGCACAAGCTTATTTCCAATAGCTGCAATTCTGTGGTGGTAATATTGTTAAGATACTATGTGCCTAGGGAAGGGGCTTTTTTATCTTTCCACATGGCATCTGACTTTAGAATTTCCTTCCTTTCGAACTATTTCCCCCAATGATTTTCACATTTCTCCTTGTCTTTGATAATATAGTAACAACTTTTATATGCTCTCGCTCTCATGTAAATATATAAAAACTCATTACAATCCTTGATGCTTTGCTATCTAATTATATTGCTAATTTTTTAAAGATTAATTTATTATGTATACAGTGCTCTGCCTACATGTGTCCCTGCAGGTCAGAAGAGGGTACCAGATCTCATTATGGATGGTTGTGAGCCACCATGTGGTTGCTGGTAATTGAACTCAGAACCTCTAGAAGAGCAGCCAATGCTCTTAACTTCTAAGCCATCTCTCTAGTCACTATATTTTGATTTTTAACAAACATTTTATTTTTCTTTGTTAATAGAATAAAGTTTCTGACATATCTAATGTAGTAAACATTAGTAAATGTGTCCATGAATATTCATCTGTCTGTGTGAGCATGGGAGGGTATGTGTGATTTTATTTTTCTATAAACACATGAACTTAGGATGAACACACAACTGTTCATCCAAATGGTAACACTGGAGAGATTTTTTAAAAAAGTAGATCATAAATGATGCTTATTTTCTGCTTAGAGCTTTTTCAGATACACTTCAGATACACTAGAAATATATAATATAAACCTGTATCTAAGGATATATGGTTTTATTTTAAACTTCATGTGTATGATAACAATGTTAACTACTAATCTACACATTTTATTTTAACTTTAGTGTTAATGAAAAAAAATTTTAGGCCTAAAAATTTTAATCTAGTAACAATAATTATCATTTGTTCTCATTGTTGAGATACTTCTCATAGTGGAGGAATTGAACTCATTAATGCATATTAAAATTTAAAAAAAAATCTTATGATGACTTTTGGCAACATTTGTGTTCATCCAGTGACTGGTAGATATAGTTTAGTGTGTAAATATACTAAGAACTGAGTTATTATTCTCAAATGCTGAAGTTAGTAGAGCATTTCTTATGTCTTACAGTAAAGCATATTTCTACAAGTGCTTTGGTTAGCTAGTCACACCATGAAAACAATGCCATAGGGGCTTCATACTAAAGAATACTCATATAAACAAGAACTGACAAAGTGGGATTAGTAAATTGTCATGAAGTTAGTATGAATAAAATGGTCCTCTCATTTACATAATTTTATTATTTCTAAAAAGATTTATTTTAAAAATAAACTACTCAATATTACTTCAGAATTAAAATTAAATGTGAATTCTGAAACATAACAATAATTATTATATGTTAACCTACGTTTTATGTCTTATTACATAAAACATTAAAGATCACTAAAAGTAAATTCAATGAAAAACTAAGATATAAATGAATCAGCATATATATACACATATTTATCACTTATAGGTTATTAGGTTATTATATCTTTCCAGTGTATCTGGTGGACCAAAAAATTAAAAAGTTATAAAACGAGCTCTAAAGAAAAAATAAGCATCATTCATGTACTAATTTTTCAAAGAATGCCTCCAATGTTAGCATTTGAATGAACAGTTGTAGCTCCTCCTAATCATATGTGTTCATAGAAAATATTACACACATATGCATATATATACACAGACGTGCACACACACACACATATATATACATACATGTAAAGAAAGTACTAGTATACATTTTTGTATTTATATGATTTGAGAGTGGAGTTGTAAGAAAAACGTGATGAAATAATTCAAGGTTTTAAATATCTTTTGTATCAGACCTTTGTTAAATACAAATATTGAAATATTACAGTACAGAATTAATCTTTGTAACAATATGGACACAGTGTTGTAGTCTAACACTATGAACAATTATATTTTCAAAGAATGATCAGAAATGACATCTAAAGGGAAGAAATATTTGAACTGAGTCATGAAGATCAAGTTCAATAAAAAGAAAAAGAATAAGAATGCATGCCAGACAAAAAGAAACAATAAAAACAAGGAAAAAAATCTCAAATATGGTAAGTATTATATTATGAGAATTTTATGGGATGTAACTTCTATCATTACTCCTATTTAGCATTATATATATAAAGAAAAGCCAGTGGAACCACAAACAGTCTTATATCATATGGCAAATTTTTGTCTGTCAAATTCTCAATAGAATGACGTTATTCTAATGAATTATTGAACAAAGAAATTATTTCACTTGCATTTAAAGAGCTAATTATGATCTGAAAGGTAATTAATATGAGAAAAGAAGTAGTTCATTTGATAGAGATTGAAAAATGACAAATGTGAGATTAGCTGTTTACTAGCATATTATGTTGAATTTCCGGGTGCTGAATAAATTTTGAAAGTAATTTGAGTAAAGAGCATATTTTGGGTTGTGAAATATAAAAATTATAGAATGGCATTGACTGGGATTATTCTTTCTTTTAACACACATGGGTATTAAAAGTTACCATGTGGTTAATAAAGTTGACGTCTAACTTTAAAATGTTGGCCATAGTCTGACATAAAATAACTGACAACTCAACATTTTCCATACTCCTTTTATCTCTTTTCACTTAAGAGAAAGAATGGGAGTGAGTAAGTTGTGACAAAGTATAAGGATTCTGAGATATTGTTGATTCCAGTTAGAGAGACTAGAGGAAATGGAGGTGGTATTAGTGACCTGATAGTTAAGAAATGGCCACTGAATGACCAGAAGTTCTTGATTCCAGAGTCTCTTTTTTCTTCCAGCTTCCAGGGGAGATCTGTGGAACAGATACAATAAAGGAGCATGGATAGCAGTGAGACCATCCCATTGGAAGCACAGAAAATTGTCAGTAATTGGTGAGGGTGTATCACAGATTAAAAAAAAAATAGAAGAGATGTCACTCCCCATGAGGTATATCCTGCCAGAGTCTGTGGCTGTATGTCTGGGCTCCTCTATAAGTAACATACATTTACTGAGGCCACTATCACTTCATATTAACCTATTGTAATACTTGTTATTATGGAAACAACAAAAAATATTTAACAGTAATGACAGGTAAAGAACAAAGTGTTGATATTACATTCACTTTTTCAAAAATAGAGTATTTGAATCATATTGCTAGATTCATCAATACATGTTTAATTAACATGAACAAAAGGAAATTGCTGTATAACAAAATTTCTAGTTTAAAATTTTACTTAAATAAAACCTATAAGCTAACATTTAACACAATCTTTTCTCTATTTATTCTTTTACATTTAATTTACTAGATCACTTCAATGAAATTTTTAGGTTTTTTAAAAATTACGGTTGGTTTCAAATTTTGTTCATTTGTTTCTTAACTTTTGAGAGAGCTATAGGATTTTGATGTTTACAAATTATTTTTAGTTTGTGTGTGAATAATTTAAATATAAGCATGTTTTCTTTGTAAAGTTTTAAAAAACAATCAAAATTGTCATTCTGTATCAAAGAGATTTTCAAAACGCTAAATGAATATTTATCCATTTTCATCATTATTTTTTTAACACATCAAAGCATTAAATGACATGTGAAAAACACTGAGCTGAATTCATCGTTACTGTCTTTCCACTTTATGAATAAATTATCAAGGGAATTATTCAAATTAAGTTTTATGAATTAATATCAGAGGATTAATCCATTCTAACAATATGCTGGAAGATTGCCAAATAAATGACAAAGCTTGTCTGAAACAATTGGATTCATCTTCTATTCACATTTTAAGGACAATGTGTTGCTATACAGATCCCCACATAGCTTTTGTCAAGGAGAAATCTAAATAGAAGGGTAAATTGTGATTTGGGTATTTATCTTCTTTGCTTATCCTAATCTCCAGTAGAATTGTGCAGGACAATCTGAAATCCAGAAGGAACATGCCTTTAGATGCACTCTTTGGGAAAATATGTTGATGAAGTGGGTCTGAGCCCTTATGACCTTTACAGATCTAAATGAGTATATAAAACCTGACACTACCACTATCCCACAATGCCCTTTAAATACAACAAGCTGAAGTTCTTCTCTTATCTTGGTGAAAGAAACACATAAAGACAGTAACAACTTCTGCATTTATTCATAAAACCATTTGCAGGATAATCTTTGTGTTTCAAACTTATTCTGTAAGTATGTCTCATTTGAAATATGATGAAAGACTTCTGGAGATAGTGTGCTGTGTCATGATGAATTTATGGTTAATTTCAAATATTTTAAAAATATAAATGTAATAAATTATTATGAATGTGTTACATGCTAATTTCAAGTAAAAAATAAAGAGTACTAAACATGTTAAAATGTACATAATACAAAAAGTTGAACTGAAAGCAGAACATAAAAATTTATCTCTAAACCTAACTTCTATAAATAGTAAAATATTTGAAGATAGGGTTATTAACACATTCTTATTCATCTAAAAAAATCTCATATTTCTGCAATATTAATTTAAAAAAAGAAATAAAAAAGGGAGGATATAACTGCTCCTAAACATGGTGGAGGAGAAGGTTATTATAGATATGATGGAGAACATAGTCAGAGGCAGAAGCATCTGGGGGAATCCAGAGTAAAAATGAATCTGAGGCTGAGAGTGTGAGGAGGGCCAGGAGGTGAGGCCTAGACACAGGAACACCAAGAGGCCTGAAGGATAAGGGGAGAAGACATGGGTAAGGCAGTCAATAGTAAGGGTAGCTAGGGGTAGGGCTGCCCAGTTCATGGCATGGAGTTTAGATTAGGGGCAAGGTATGCCAGACATGTCCTGCAACATGTAGGAACTGAGGGATACTTAGAGAACTGGAATCCAAGACTGCTTTGATATGTTGAATGGGCACCTTGTTTCATCACTTGTCTCAGTTTTCAGACTAAACACAATGCTTAAAATATTTTTGTAAAGGACATAAATATTTTATTCTCTAAAGATACATGTAATAAAGATGATTTCCAAATGCATTTTTAAGCAGTGGTAATCAATATTTTTTGATGTTCATGATTAATCACAAGTACTAATAAATAAAACATAAAACACAAACTAAAACTAAAGATGCCTCTGGAAACATTCTGCTCAAAAGGAGGGCAGTATTGTACATTCTAATATATCCCTAGTTATATAGCAAGAGCCTATCAAAACTTAAATCATAAACTGAAAATGTACTAATTTCTTATATAAGTCAGACATTAACAATGTTAATTCAGCAATAAGCAAGTTGTATTCAATGTCAACTCACAAAAGTATAAGTAGTCATACTTAAATTATACAAATATTGTGTACATATTATTAGAAGTCAAATTATAAATTAAAATGAAAATTTATAAACACACACAAAAAACAAATAACAATTTTATGTTAATAAATTCTCCTAGTTTGATGACTTTTTATACGTTAACTGAAATCTTTACAAAAGTATGACATACAATAGAAAATACAATCTGATAAATGTTGTTTTGCATAAGGTAAACATATTGCCATTTGACAGAACAATATCAACCTGTCAATCTTGTGCTGTTCCTTCTCACCTACACTGAGATCTCACAGATTCAACTAAATCATCTGGTCAACAAACCTTGGTAAGCCTCCTGTCACTGCTTAGCAGTGCTAAGAATATGCCTTCATAAAGCAAAGGATAAAACAATCCTCAAACAGGAGCAGCTAGGTAACAGGGGTAACATAAGACAGACATACATGGATCCCACTAGGGAGAAAATAGGGAAAAACTCTGAGTAAATTGAGATCATATGAGGAGAGCAAGTAAGGAGAGGTGGGAAGAGATCATTAGAGAATGAGATGGTTGAGTGGGAGGAGCAACAGAGAGGTAGAACAAAGAAATAGACAGCTCCATAGAGTCATTGAGGTGTTAGAGAGAAACCTGCTGCTAGGGAAGCTTATAAGAACCTACAAAGTATCCCCAGCTGGTACTCTAAGTGTCAAGAGCAACCTTGCCAGCAAGAAAAGCACAACACTCAGGATCTTCTTTCAGCAGTTTATTTGGGACCTTTACAAGTGCTTCTTCTACCCCGGGGAATGCCCGCTCAATGGCTAAATACTCTTAAGGCATCCAATCCTAATAAGCCACGTGGGTATCACCCATAGGTCCACATATGCAGTAGCAGGCTGCAATCCGAGCTTATGCCAAATAAGGAGTTGTTTATCAAAAGAGAGCACTCACCGGAGGGGGGGGTGGAGGGCAGAAGCCAGGGCCATCTTTGAGGTGTGGCTATGCACAGCTCTCGACATCTAAGCAATAGTAGAAAGGGTGGCTAAATAGGACTTCCTTTATAACCAAATGAATGCCCACCTTAATTGTCATTATAGAACCTTCATCCAGCTGATGAAGGGAGAATCAGATAACCAAGGCTAAGGCTAAGTACCTATTGAGCTCCTGGTCCAGCTGAAGAGAAGGAGGAAAGAGTACATGAGCAAAAGGATCAGGATCACAAAGAGGAAACACAGTGATGGCTGTCACGAGCTCATCATGTACTCTGCATTAACTGCTGGGGAATCTCCATGGGAAGGAACTGAATTCTGTGAATGTAGATAACAGTCAAAAGGTGTGGGCAGTTTGTGAAGCCTCTTGTAGTAGGATCAGAGTATATCCCTGGTGCATGAACTGGCTTCTTAGAGCCCATTCTCTACAGAAAAATATCACACTCAATCTTGATATTGCACAGAGGGACTCGTACCTACCCCAACTGGATATGCCAGACCAAACTGACTCACTTTGGGTTTCCTTGCCCTCCCTGGAAAATGGATAGGGGATGGGAGAGAGGAGTCTGAAGAAGGACAGGGAGGAGAGGAGGGAGGGGAGGGAGGGGAGGAGGTGGGAGCAGTAGAAGATATGAGAAAAAACTTTTTAAACAAAAAGTAATACAAAAAAATATGCCATCATCTGTGTCTTTTTATGTGGGTGCTAAAGATGTAAACTCAAGTCCCTACCTAACATTTTAATTCAGGAATCATATCCCAAGCACAAGCCAAACAACTTTTGGTATATTTTTATTTATTTATTGTATATTAAAAGAAGACAATTCTTTTTGTTGTTGCTTGATTTCTGGAAAGCTTTAGATAGTGGATTTCACTGGCTCTTCTTATTCATATTAGCCACTGTATTTTCAACTGTTTATAAAGATAATAGAGCATGTTTACCCAATGATTAGTGAAGTTATATTATGTCAATACAAAATAGTGGGAGATGATTGTTTAACTGGAATGCATTAACAAGTTGAAAACAGATATATAACATCTGAGAAGAAAATTATGCATGTGAAATCATGCAAATTTTATAAAATGATTTCCATAATAACTTTTAACATAGAATCTTCTTGGAAGAAAATGTGATTTATTACAGGATCTGGTCTTTAAAACATTAAAAACAAGTTGATAAGTCTAGCAGTAGAGACTGGAGAAAGTTAAACTCTACTTTAGCTGCCAAGGCAATTTTTAAACAATAATGGTCTGGCTTGGGACTTCATATTTTAGAACAGTAAAAAGTAGTGGCTACAATAGAAAACTTTAAAAATAATTCTGAGAAAAAGATAAAATAAGACAAAATAAATTTTATTAATTTTAAGGCAATAAAAAGACTGAAGTCAAAACAACGTATGGATCAAATAAAACAAAACTACTTTGACTGTAAAATATATACTTGTGTAAATTCAAGACAATTTAAGTAAAGAATTTTTACTTTAGATAAACTGTATTCAAATAAACCGGAAGAACTTGAGACAATGTAGTGTGCTATCCAAATATGGTATTTCATTGAATAGAAAGAATAAGCATTGTGCATTGTCATAGAAAAACATCAGTGACCTCTAAATTTGAATGGCAGCTAACAGTCATTAACAAATATAAGTTGAGAAATTCCAACCCTTTTTCCTTCTTTTGTCCTTTGTAGATACTGATGTATACTTTGTACACATAAATGCAGGAAAAACACTCATATCCATAACAAAATAAATATTTAGAAAAAAACTCTAACTTGGACTTTTTAAATATGTGCCATATGATTTTGTTTTAAGCTGTTTTGTTATTACCCTTTTGATAAAATTTAGTCAATAGGCTAATCAAGAACAAGATTAAAATATATTTACAAACAGGAGAATATTGAAAAATGCTTTAGACCCACTCAATACTGGATGACAGGATGCACACACAAACCACACAATACATCTCCAGGTTATATTTTAAAAAGAGAATCCTATGAAAGATGACTTGATGGAACCAGTGTTTACAGGTTGTAATTTCTCTATGGGCTTATATATTCTATCAATTCAAAGCACTGTTTTATATACTTAGACAATTCAGAAACATTTTGTGGGAAGAATGTTCATCATCAGAGGATAAGGCTCTTGTGAAGTTGCAATGTAGGTTCTGATGACCGCATATTATAAGAGTCTATAATGAGTTATATGTTCAGTGTTGTTATCTTGAAATGATAATAACAGAAAGCTAACAAGGAAGGAAGTGAACAGAAAGTGGGACAGGGCCATCAAGCCTCAAGTCCCATCTCCAGGGACCATCTTCTTTCACAAAAACTTCATCTCCTAAAAGACTTCACAATTATCACAAACAATATCACACTGTAGAGCTCACATGTTCAAACACATGAACCTTTGAGAAACATTTCTTATTCAAATAACTTTCTTCTGTCCCTAGTCCCTAGAGGCTCATGGATAGCCCTTGATAGAAAAGACTTTCAGTTCAGATGACAGCCTATGCTGGAGAGGTGGCAGAGCAAGGGGAACACTCCTCCATTGTTGGTGGAGTATAAACTTGTTCAGCCACTCTGGAATGCAGTATGACAATTTCTTAGAAAACTGGGAATCAAAATCCCCAAGAATCCAGCGATACCACTATTGGGCATATACCCTGAAGATGCACATTTGCATTCCAAAAGCATTAGCTCAACTATGTTCATAAGAACCTGGAAGCAACCTAAATGCCCCTCAACTGAAGAATGGATTAACAGACTGTGGCACATCTACACAACTCAGCAGTAAGAAAAAAAATGATATCCTAAAATTTGCTGGCAAATGGATGGGATTTGGAGAATATCCTCCTGAGCTAGTTATCACAAACCCAGAAAGAGAAGCAGGGGATATACTCACTCATTAATGGAATTTAAACAGAAAGCAGAGCATTCCCAAGCTGCAAACCACAACCACTGAACAACGTGGGATCTGAAGCACCTTGAAATGGCAACTTGGAGCCCATTCTCTCCAGAGGAACACCTGACCCAGTCTTGATGTTGGAATGAGGAAAGTGGACTTGCCTGGAGTGGATGGTGAACTAAGCTACCTTGGTACCTTGGGACCTCCTGTTCTTGCTGGGGAAGAGATAAGGAGATGGGGAGAAGAGAGAGTGATTGGGAGGGGCAGGAGGGGGAAGGGAATTTAAACTAGAGGATTCAAGGATAAAAAAAAAAAACTGAGACTATGCTCATAATAAAAAAGAAGAGAATAAGAATAACAACAACAAAAAAAGAGTCCCAATTTTGTTCAGCAATCAAATATTACTTCTGTGACTCAAAGCAATTCTTACCTGTGACTCTCTACATATTATAAGAAAAAAATACTTGGAAGTAGAGAGAAGACAGAGTAGTGAAAAGTACTGTCTGCTTTTGCAAAGAGCCAATGTTAAGTCCTCAGTTCCTGCTAATCTCATCAACAGAGAATGACATCACTACCACAGTTTTTGAGCCAAAATTGAAACAATTTTCATTACCTCTCCAGGTCCATGGACACTGGCCAGGTTTTTACCTTGGATTCCCAGAGTACAACAATGAATTATACTAGCTAGCAGCTTATAACGACATAACCTACCAGGCCATGTACTTCCCCCACTTCATACAATGAGGAGCAAGCATACATTTTTATGTATTATCTGTCCATGTACCTCCTATCTATGTGTGATGAAGCACATACTGTTGGGGCAACCAAGCTTGTTTCCAAAACAAAAATATGTGATAAAGCTTGTTATATGAAAAATTGCTCCCAGGATTCTAGGAAGTTAATTATGCATGGGTAACTGGGGCTTACAGGCTAGAGGCACTTCTGTTGTGTAGATCTCTGAAGCACAGTAATTCAAATGACAATTTAACTTAAACCATCACATACCTATATTAGTTACCTGTAAATTCAGTACCAGGGTTTCCAATGCCCTCTTCTGGCTTCTCTGGGCACTGAATGTATATGATATAACTATATAGATGCTAGGAAAACATTCATGCACATAAAAGAAATCTTTTAAAGTATTTATATTCCACATATAGTGCCTAAGAGTATACATCTCTTTCATAAAATGTAAGAATAAGGACATAACAATCTTACTAATTCAAGGCTGAAATGCAACAGAGAAGACACCAAATCCTATATTTGCATGGAATCTGGGACTCATAATAAACCTACCTCATTTTCAAAGGTCTCAAAGAGTTGTTTACAGCAGCAAGTATTCCCTTCAGCAGCAGTCACAATGTCAGCTCTCTCTTTTTAATTAATTCTATTTGCCCAAGTAACAGCCCTGGAAGTGTGGGTCTTGCCCAAGGGGCTCCTTTCCTATCTTTCCACTTCTGAGAAGGAAATTTTATTTTAATGGCACTCATTCCCCATTACTACTAATGTTTGTCCTTTGTTTCATCCTTGTTCACTACTTTTAAGTTTTCTTACACTTTTTTTCTCGCAAAAATGACATTTTAAAAATGTTTTCTTGCTTTATTCATGGCTTTTTCCTCACTGTTTTTCTTGGTGAAATCAGTCAGCAATAAACAGAACACAGACTCAGGGCTGTTTTGCTTTGAAAAACAAATTAGACCATTATTCTTAATTCAGTTCTACATGAATTCTAAGGACACAAACAGGATGTAGCCAATTTTTTTTCACATTATAACCTGAGTAGGCTCTAGCTTGGTTCATATTAGAGTGCTTATTATGAGCTAATCCTCCATAGTGCACATCTTTATCTGTTTTAAGATTCCCTCTATCACTAGAATGCCTCATCAGTTTTTACTTACAGTATTCAAAGGATTTTCTAGGAGTGTTTCCAAACTCTTCCTCACCCTTCCAACAAACCCTTTCCAAAGATCTAAAAATACAAGGGGATTTATATCACTGCAATATCCCCACTGCTGGTTCAAATTTTCTGTCTTGTTTATTTTCTTCTTACTTTGATTAATTTAATAATTATAAAAATACTCTATTATAAAATAATAAATATGACATTAACATCAAATGTAGCCTACACATAGGTAGTTAGAATTGTAAATGCCTGAATTCATAAAACTAGAGATACGGAGACATAATGGTAAGTGTGAGATAGGCTACATACCAATATTCTGCCTCAAAAAATTCACTAAATATACACATAAATTAAAAATTAAAAAGAACAATAAAAAACTAATAAAATATTAAAACTCATCTACAATTTCTATACTTACACTTGTGCTAATAATGAATATAAGAAGAGGTTCCCTTCTTAAACTTTAATTTTGTACTTAACTGATAAACTAACATTATCTTTAGAACAAGTATTCAAATATATTTTTAATCATAAAAATATTCCTGAATTCAAATGGACACAGAAGCCCATAAATATATTGGGGGTGTTTATACAATCTTAACTCTAAATAAAAATTTAAAACATAAAATATCTCTGCATTTTTAACACTTTCAGACACTTTAGAATATATGTTTAATATTTACTTCCCTAAATAGACATTATATATTCAATTTTTAATTCAAAGAATACATTTATTACACCAATTGAAGAGTGTGAATCAAGTAATAGCTTCTTACAAATCTCAAAAGAAAAATGATGCACAATTTGTGATAAAAAGTGATTGCTGAGTTTAAAAAGAACTGTTGCCACAGAAATTTATAGAGACACTCTTTTTTATTTATTTTACATAGAAAAAAGACTTTATTTTCTAAAATAAATAAAATAGAATAGAATAGAGTGACAACAAAACAGGGAAAATGCCATTGTGTAGAATGAATAATGTTAAGATCGAATGAACAGCAGAAGACTATATTAAATATTATTTTCAGATCCCAAGCTGTTCAGTGGTTGTGGCTTACAGTTGGGTGTTCTTTACTTTTTTTTTTTTTTAAGTCCACTAATAAGTGAATACATGCCCTGCCTCTCTTTCTGTATTTGTGATAACTTGCTCAGGAGGATATTCACTAATTCCATCCATTTGCCTGCGAATTTTAGTATATCATTTTTTCTTACTGCTGAGTAGTATTCTGATGTGTAGATGTACCACAGTTTGTTAATTCATTCTTCACTTGAGGGGCATCTAAGTTGTTTCTAGATTCTTGCTGCTATGAACAATGCTGTTATGAACATATTTGAGCTATTGTTTATGGGATGTGAATGTGCACTTTTCGAGGTATATGCCCAATAGTGGTATTGCTGGAGCCTTGGGGAGAGTGATTTCCAGTTCTCTGAAGAACTGCCATACTGCATTCCAGAGTGGCAGGATAAGTTTACACCCCCACCAGCAATGGAGGAGTGTTCCCATTGCTCCACAACCTCTCCAGCATAGGCTATCATATGTGTTTTTGATCTTAGCCATTCTGCCAGGTATAAGGTGGTATCTCAAAGTTGTTTTGATTTTCATTTCTCTGATGGCTAAAGATGTTGAACATTTTTTTTTCAAGTGCCTTTCTTTGAAATTATTCTGATGAGAATTCCCTTTTTAGTTCTGAACCCCATTTTTTTAATTGGGTTATTTAGAGATTTGAACTCTAGTTTCTTGAGTTCTCTATATAATTTAGAGATCAGTCCTCTGTCACTTGTAAGAATGGTGAAAATCTTTTCCCATTCTGTAAGCTGTTGTTTTCTTTTAATGAGTGTGTCCTTGGCCTTATAGAAGCTTCTCAGTTTCAGGAGGTCCCACTTAGTGATCATTGTTCTTAGTGTCTGTGCTACTGGTGTTATATTTAGGAAGTAGTCACCTCTGCCAATGTGTTAGAGAGTATTTCCCACTTTCTTTTCTATCAAGTTCAGTGTGGCTGGGTTTATGTTAAGGTTTGTAATCCATTTGGATTTGAGTTTTGTGCAAGGTGATAGGTTTGGATCTATTTGCATTTTTCTGTAAACTACTATCCAGTTATGCCACCAACACCATCTGTTGAAGATATTATCTTTTTTTCCATTGAATATTTTTGTTCTCTTTGTCAAAAATCACTTGTTCATAAGTGTGTGGGTTAATGTTAGGGTCTTCTTGAAGATAACACACATTTTATTAGAATTGTACAATGTCTTTTCTAATTTTCTTAAACAAATGTCTAGCAAAACATGAGTATGAAGTTAATGTCCTAGGGATTGTTTGGCTCTTAATCACCTGCAAAGAAGTTCTATCTAGATCATGTGACATATTTATTCTATAAACCTGTGTCATAATGCTAAATTTAGAATATTAGGTTATATACTCCCCCCAAAATATAACACAATTAAGTAAAGAAATGTAACAAAAATATGTTTTATTTCTTTATGACAAAAGTAAATATCTAATGTACATTCATCTACAAAATTGCATTTGTTAATAGTTCATCTGTAAAAATGCCAAACACATAATAAAATGCCATTTATCAAATATAACCTAATTGCTAGGCATTCTGTTAAATTGTTACTTCATTATTTAATTCACAAGAAACTCTATAGTAATTAAGGGGGATTTTTTTAATCATATCAGAAAACTAACATAAAAAGAATTTGGTTGAGCTCACTCTGGGAACATGGACAAAGGCCTGATTACAATAAAATCTTCTGGCCCTCAGTTCAGTTTATTATCTTGTGTGTCCTCTTTAGGTGGGAATGACAGACAGAAGCAACAGATTGCCTATTTTGCTTTGTTTTATTGAAAACCAGATTTTCAAAGTTCTTTCCGTCTTTACAGGAATTTAAGGATTGCTTTAGATTTTGCCTAACACTACAAAAACAATACTATAAGAACAATAGGTCTGTTTTATGTTTCTTCAAAGTTTGAAATTCATGTATGTTAACTAAAATCCATAAACTTGTTGGTTTCATAAAACCTTCATCCAGCTTCTTATAATCGATGAGTATTTATCTTTTTCAGTTAGCTTTTTACATTAATAAACAGCAACAAATTTCTTTTTTCCTGAATCCAAAACTTCTGAGCAATGTCTCCAACTTTGAACATTTAAAATTAGAGATTTGTCTTTAGATGATGCACAAGTGGGAGAGGAACTCAAAAGTCTTTGTAGTGTTCTACGAAGAAAAGCTAGTAAACAAAGAGTTTAAAATCCTTGGAATGTGGATGACAATATGGAAAAAAAAATCAGGTTTTGTGCTTCAGGATAAAATGCTGAGATGTCTGTGAGAATATAAAGCATAAAGCAGATTTATTTATTTGTTTTCTTGTTTGATACTGGACAATGTAAGTCAAAGATATTTAAAAAGAGAAACAGAATCTGCACATTGGGGATGGGGGAAATGATTGAATATTTGGCTCTTGGTTTTGTATATAATATTGTTATATAACTTTGTGCTATTGAACACAAGTCAGATCTGATATTGTCATAATAGCCACCACATTTAGGTTTTAAACATTCATTTGGTCAGAGCATATTGAAGTAAAAAAATTTTTCAACGTGGTAAATGACTGTTTTCTATTTGATAAAACTGTTTTTTGAAAAGCTTTCTCTTGCTCTTTAATAAGGATTTTTCCCAAAAGATGACTTTCAATATCAAACAATATCACTTAAAAATGTTCAAATAATATTTTTAATAATAGATTGAATATTGATGATCAGAAATTCAAATGCTTATTTACTGAATTAATTTTAAAATATTTTAAATACAGTTTGTAGCAAGGGGAACATGCATACCTTATCTGTAACTACAATGCTTCACTTCTGTGTTGATGTCCTCTGGCAGGGGTGTGGGTGAGTAAGGACTTCTTTTCTTTAAGGGGCTGGCCACAGCCTAGTAAGTAAATGTTCCAATAAGTAAATGAGCAGCATGAATGGGCTTTTTGTAAATGGGGAGTTTATAAGAGTGGGTATGAAACTGAGAGGACTGATAACTGAATTTGATGGGGTGCATGATGTAAAATCACCAAATAATAAATAAAAATATTATGCTGGAAAAAAGTAGCTCAATCAATGATTGTAGTGGTTTTTAATATAATATATTTTGTAGGCTCTTTTGGACTAAAGCTCACTAATTTGAGGACCATGATTTAAAAGCACATTGTTCAGCATATCTGACACTTGAGGTAGACACTTGAGCCTGTCCTTTAGAAATCACTCACCCAGTCAGGGATGAGCATATGGGCAGAGATATAACATTTGCCTTGTCTTAGCTAGGATGACCCATTCCTTCAGGGTCATATAAATGATAACCAAGATTCAATGTTTCATTACGAGTAGACTCAGTATAATATGCAAAAATGTTTTGTGAATTGTTTAGTAAAATATCTATACCAAACTAACTTAATTTTTAACTAGTAACCATGAAGTATAACCAAATCTGTGAAACACATAGAGATGTGTGTGCTTTGTGAAAAGAAGTTGCAGCAAAAAATCAAAGAGAACGTAAAAGTCAACAAACAGAGCCACCTTTTATTACATTAAAATAACATGAAAACTCCAGTGTGTTGTATGTTCTGTATTCTGTATGTAATTGGAACAAACTGCTTAAAGAGAAAAAAAATATTGTTACTGGAAGTCATTTTATTTCCCTTTAGTTCTGCTTCAACGATACACACTGATGATAGGTGCTCTAAAAGCGAGGTGGTTAATTACAGGGGTTGTTCTGCTCTGTGCTCACATTTAAAGTGCAATTACTCTAAAAGCAAGATGGGTGTTTACTTCAGTTGCCCGGTTTTAAAGCTAGATAACAAGCAGCTTTTATGAGTATTAAATGGTTTGTGACTTCTGTGTTTTTCCTAATTGTTTTATTTAAGAAAAGCAGGTAAGATTTATAATGTTGAAAAATCTAAACACACTGGCTAAACTGACAGGTTGTTACCAAACCATTTTTCAGACTGAAATAAATTTTCAAATGTCCTTTGGCTTAAAATTTCCTTTTGTGTATCATTGACTTCAATGCCACTCTGAATTTAAAAAAATGATTGTTTTGCAAATAAGGATATATGGTTGCAGAGAATCAATTGACATTGCTGTGGCAGATTCTCTGCAGGTAGCACATTAGGGATGCATGGGAACTTTCCTTAATCTGATTTAGTCATTGTGAGGCATTTTTAAAAGAACATTAAGGATTGCAGATATTTTCTGTACGGCATACAACCTGAATATCTAACAAAAGCCACACTATTAAAAAGCCATGATTCTTTTTTTCTCTCTCATCTCTTTCTTCATGGTAACTCAGCAATGACTAATAGACTATAGTGTTACCATTTTACTAAGCTTCATTTCAGGGTCTTACTTCACCTTACAGTCCTTGAATCTGAACTACTATTTTAATGTGCTTTACTATTAATTGAAACTACATATTTAATTTTTATTTATGTTTATTTAACCATCATTCTAATTACTTTGATATTAAAATTATTGTTGTCCATACATTATGAGCTTTATAAAAATGAAATGGTAATTAATATATCAGCCATTTAATGACTTCGAAGTTGAAAGAGTACTGACATAATGATATTTAAACAATAGATTATTTTAAAAATGTGTGTCCAACACAGACTTCAAAAATAATACAATAATTTTAATAATTGCAATAATACAAATAATGCAAGTTTAATTATTCTTTATTATTTAATTATTCTTACTATTATAGATTTGAACAATCAAACATAGTAAATCAAGTTCAAAATTTTATCACTTGCTAATTTTCCACATTGTGAATACTTTCTCAAGGTACAGTTTAACTTACTGACCCAATACTCCTGATTCTTGACAGCAGAGATAATTTTCATTGAATTCATAGTCAATTAACTAATCACTCTCAGAATAAAAAAAAGTTGTACTTATCCCCTAGAAAAGATATTCAGTATATGTATGTGTGTGTGTGTGTGTGTGTGTGTATGTGTGTGTGTGTGTGTGTGTGATTGCTATATTCACAAAACAGAAAGTGTCGAGGCAGAATGACTTTTTTTTATAAAAATATATACATTTTATAATTTCTGAATATCATATGAGCCATAAGTCATGCCTTACTACAGTTGTAGGATAGAAAGTTACCAAATATCTTCTTTAATACAAGTATGATATTAATGTAAATTTAAATTTCAATATTTTGTTAATTGTCAAAAGCTTGACATTTTAAGGAAGTAGTAAATTATAAGTAACTGAAGAATAAAAACTGGTGAAAAAAAACCCTACAGAATCCAAATATATCAACTTTTGATAAGTTGTAAATCAAGGGAAATTAAATAGTAAATGATAATTTTCTTTTGTGTAGCCTCTCACAGTCACACCAGAGTTTATTTCTGGTGCATGAACTGGCTTCTTCAGAGCCAATTCCTTACTTAGGAACACCTGACTCAACCTTGGTACTGGGGGGAGGGATTAGGACCTACCTTAACAAGATTCATCTTGGGATTCCTTGCCCTCCCTGGAGAATGGCTGAGGGGATGGGGTGAGGGGAGGCTGAGGGAGGACTAGAATACCAAGTAAAGCTAAAGATAATATGAAACATTGAAAGTATCTGGTAATCAGTTCTACTGTGATCATTAGAATGTGAAATTAAGAACCTAAAAATTCTTCCTACTTGGTATGGTAGCACACACTTGTAACTCAAAATCTCAGGCTGGGGTAGAATTACTGAGCTTGTGACCAGCCTGGTTGACATAGAGAAACTGTCTCTAAAAGCAAAATAAGGAGGAGTTATATACATTCATATAAAATTAAAACATTTTTTGAAATGCAAGGACAGGGGCTTAGTTTTGCCTCAACCTGGTATCCCAGAATTTGTGGACTCTCCATGGGAGGCCTGATCCTCTTTGAGAAGAGAATAGAGTGGTTAGGGAAGGGGAAGATGGGTGTGAGCAGAAGAGGAAGGGAGGAGAATTGTGGTTGGCACATAAAAATGTCTTTTAAATAAAAAATGCCAAAAAAATACTAAGAGCATTAATATTTACTAAGAAGTGCCAACAATTCTACAGTCATATTTGTCTATCCCTATAATAATTATCAAAAACTATACTCATTTTACATATAAGTACCTATATGATGTATAGTTATATATATACGAAATAATTTTTGAAAAATCCATTATATATATTTAATGATAGTATTTATTATTACATGAACTTTTCTAGCAATGAAGATTTGCTGTTTATTTTACTAATAATAAATTAATTCATTATTATCAGAATGAAGAAAGATGTATGAAATGAAAATGCCCTACGTGAAGAAAAGTTTTTCATAATATTAAAACTTCTTTACAAATAAAAGTTACTTCAAAGCAATCGATAGCAAACTTCTAATTCTGTACACAATTTAGAGTACTTACAAGTACCTGGTATTCATCACAGTTGAGGAAAATCTTTTAACATCTTTTACAAGAAGTTCAGGAACTAAGCAAATGTACTCACATTTATTTGCTTACTTTTTACATTTCTCCAAGTTAGTGAAGCAAAGAAAAGACCAAGTGAGAGGTAAAGGAGAGAGAGAGAAAGAGAGAGAGGGAGAGAGAGAGAGAGGGAGAGAGAGAGAGAGAGAGAGGAAGAGAAGTAGGGTGAAGAGGGAAGATGAGCTTAGAAAGAGGGTGGAGAGGGAAGAGAAGAGTCTGAGAATCTTTTCAGGCATTAATTTGCATACAGCAAATTGCGGTGACATATTGTGTATTTAATAAAGCTTGTCTGAAAAGCAGAGGACAGACCAAGCAATAAAATTCAGGGTGTAGTGACCCACACCTTTAATCCCAATACCTGGGAGGCAGAGATCCTCTGGATCTCTTTGAGTTTAAAGCCAAACAGTGCTAGGAGATAGTATAGATAGGCGATAGATAGATAAAAGACCTTTAATTTTGGTCCTAGGAAAACTGAACTGAGAAGGGAGATGGCTTGGTGGTGTAAAAGAGGAGGCAGAAATTGAGCTTTGCTTCTGTGGTTTGTTTGTTTTGTTTTATTCCCTGATGAGGACTCAGAAGCATTTATTTTGAGAATTTGTGGGAAAAGAATCTTCTCTTTTCAACCAGAGGAATTGGCTAGGTTGAGAACAGCTGTGGCTTGATTCTTTATCTCTCTGATATTTTGTGTTTTTCCCCAATATCCGGCTTTGGGTTTTTATTATAAGACCAAGTAGAATTCATACAACAGAAAATATAAAAAACCAGAAAGCAAACACTCAAAATTCATAGTTCAAAATAAATCCACATAGAATTCTATTGAACTTCATGCATAAGCAAAAAAATAGTTGGATATTTTGTGAAGACTAAATGTGGGCTGGGGAGGTAACTAAGTGCATGGAGTACTTGTCTGGCACGCATGAGAATGTGAGAAGAGTCCCAGTACAGACATCCATGCCAGCGGATACAGTGATGGTCAAATTGTAGTTCTATTGGTAGAATGGTAGAGCAAGGCAAATCCAAAGGAAGTAATCTCCCAAGGTTAGTTTTATTGGTAAGCTCTGAGTCCAATTGATACAGGTAGTCCCAATAAATAAAAGTAATCAAGGAAAAATGTGCTTGTACCCTATGCATCTCTCTCTCTCTCTTCAATCTCATATGGAGAACTGATTTCAACATCAGATTTCCTCTATCATTCTCTACTTTCATGCTTTATTTTGTTTAGTTTTAAAACAAGATCTGTCTATAAAATTGGAGCTTGTGAAGCCAGCACCTCTAGCTTGCAAAAATGTTCCCAGAATCTATCAATACAGGGATTTTAAGAGCATCTTGAAAAAAAAAATCCTGGCTTTTTTTGTAAGGTCTGGAGATTGGAACTAAAGTCATAGGCTAGCCTAGAATTTTAGTTTGGTATCTATTGCTGTCATAAACACCATGACCAAAAAACAATTAGCAAAGAAAGACTGTATTTCTCATGACTGTAATTTTTTTTTTTGTAACATTATTGACTAGCTAGGCAAGGTGAGCACACTGATGTAAGCTGTTATGGGAGTGAACAATCACTTAGTTGTTCTGTTTGAAGCCTGCTTTATAGATTCTATAAACCTGGTTAAAAGCATGTGCTTGGAGGAGGTCTTAGGACCTAGGGAACATGCTACTACTCACACTTTGTAAAATGAGCAAGATAGAATAACAATATTGCTTTTTTTTTCCTACATAACTATTTTAATTCCCATATGTTAGTGCTGCTGCCAATCTTCATTTTTCAGTGGTCAGCAATAACTACAAAGACTCATAACTGGTGCTTAGAATAAATGACTTTTGGATGCTCAACTGTCAATGGGACTTCAGTATTCCTCTTCAATGCCTAGGGGTTATCATGGAAGATGAGGTAGGAAGAATGTGGGTGGGTAGTGTTACATACTGACTTCTAAGAGTGAAATGGCTGCTGAATATTTTAGCATAATTATTCATAATTACCTTCATAGTATCTTCACAAGATTAAGGATGTCAATATTCTGTCTCAGAGCAGAGATTAGCTCATGGGTCAATATTCATTTCTGTGAAAGGGAAGAGAGAGGCCCATGTTCTTAAGAGCTAACACTTCTGTAAATATTCCTAATGAAACTCACTAGGTCACAAGCATACACAAAATAAAGTTGAAGGGGTTTAGTTAGAAAGAGAAAAAATTAAAAATTGAAGGAAATAAGGGGTGAAAATGAGAGGTGTGTGATATGCTAAAAATGCATTCTGTATACTTATATAAATTTAAGATAAAACTTGTTCTTATGTTACACATGCTAACAAAACACTATAATGCTGGTGAGGTGGCTCATCAGAAAAAAACACTTGCTACTAAACAAAGCCTGAGCACCTGAGTTTGATTCCCTGCCACCTATACAGTAGAAGGGAAAATGTATCTCCTTCAAGTTGTCCTCTGGCTTCTAAAAAATACATGAAGGGTTATACACACACACACACACACACACACACACACATACACACACATACACACATACATACACACACATTCACACATGCACACACAGAGAAAGAATAAATACATAAAAATATGATGAAAATACTCTAAAAGGCTTTGATATTTTTATTGAAGTTTGGAAATCTCTCTGAATGGAAAGACTTCCTTCTTGGTACTAGGGATAGCTATCATATTTTGAGTAACACACGTTTTAGGTAGAAGGATAAGAAAAATGAAGGTTATGGAGAAAAGATAAACTGTATATTCATGTTCATGGAGCTGAAAAGAGCTTATGGAAAGCTAAATATAGCAAGTCATTGCTTTATTTCCCATGGTGCTAACAATCAAGCCCTCCATGATACTTATTCTTTATTTTTACAAATCCAAACTTTATCTTTTTTTTTTTTATCACTAAGCTAAAATACACTTGATTCAGTATTGTGAGTTCATAGGTTGAGTTATGAGTTTTTTGATTGGGTTTATTCCTAGATATTTTCTTTTCTTTGAAGCTATTATGAATGAGAACATGTCCACAGTTTTATTCTCTGCATGCATTTTGTTGGCATAGTGAAAGCTATTGATTTGTGAAATCTTATTCTGTATCCTGCCACTTTACTGACTTTATAATTTCTGTAAATTTTCTAGTAAAAGTTTTGTGATCTCATATACTTAAAATATGTAATTTTTCTAAAGTGAGAAAGTGACTGGAACGGGTGGGAGGGGGAAGGGAGTTTGAACAAGGAGATACATAGATAAAAAATATGACTTTATTCTGAATAAAAAATAGAGTGGTGACTGATTTAAAAGTTATAATGTTATAAAAAAAAGTCACTATAATTTTTTCCACTTTAACCTCTAGTTTTGTTAACATGTTTTCTGTTAACTTTTATTGTCTATATGTTTTCATGAAGTACAATTTTTATTACTTCATTTTCAGCCTATTTTTAGCCCACTTCTTACTATGAAAGCAAATATTTCCTTAATAAATATTCTTTGCTAATACAATATACCCAAGTGCATTTCCTTATTTCAAGATACAGTGACTCAAACCCCTTCAATAGGTACCCAAACAACTCAGTATCTACCAGTATTAATATAATTTTTACAGTAATAGCTTAACATTATTTGAATTTTTTTAACTTCTTATTTTTAGTCATTAAGTATGTGTAATTGTTCATACATTGTTATATATAACATGTGCCTTAGAATGAGTAAACTTTTTCTTGTTAAATTGAACTTAAAATACATTGAGGCTCAATTATTTAGTCAAGTCACAAACCAAATATGAAAAATTAGTCAAGAATCAAAACTATTATATTCATATATTTTGATGGTCATGGAACTAACTTTTCTTCTGCATTTCATTACTTATTTCAGAGAACTTGGACAAGTTATTTCATTTCACTTTTCCAGAAAACTTTCCTATTTAAAGAAGAGATTTCAGTAATTTCTATGCTTTCCAATTATTCTAAAACTCTACCGTTATATAACTTATCAGTTCTTCTATGTTTAATATTTTTGTTCAGAGTATATGATGAATTTCATACTTTATAAGTGCTAACATTCCTTTCAATCAAAATAAAGGTGTTTGAAATTAATCATAAATAACCCTGAAATATTCTACTTTGATCAAAGTGGTTTTAACTAGAATTAAGAGACATATATCAAGTTTTCTATAAATCATTGGGAAAGATAAAATACATTAAATTTAAATGTTTCTTTTCATCAAATGTTCCTCTTTAAACCAATTAATCTTCATCTAGTCTCTTCAAAGCAGTATGTTGGAAACCTTGTATGAAGAGTTGATTTACTTTATGTAGCGAGAATCCCAGATTGTACTGGAGAAGCGTTGCTTACAGCCCAGCGCGCGAGGCGGCGTAAGGAGAGGCGGTGCTTCCGGGGCAGCGCACGTGGCGGCAAAAAGAGAGGCGAGACTTCCGGCCCCGGCACACGCGGCGGCTCAGTACGGCTGTGGCTAGGCGCGTTGCTAAAACTTTCTTTTGCTCGTGATTCTAACAAAATAAATCTTATTTAAAACATATCTATTGGTGGCGGGTTTCTTCCGCAATATTTGGCGCCCAACGTGGGGCACGAACACCCACATAAAGCCTGAGAAAGTTTAAAACAGTTTTTTAAATTGCATATTTAAATTGATTTATGGTACAGAGACAGCATGGTGTTCAGGCAGGAATTTAAAAATGGCGCGTCCGAGGCACACAGCTTAAACTCATACATTTCACGACAAGATTGGCACAAGTGTGATTGATTTAAAGTTTTTGATTATACTAAACAAAAAAAAAAAACAATTTAAAAAAGTTTTTCTCGTAGCAACATTTCCTAAATTCGTGCTCTTTGCCGACAGCGGCAAAGCAACAGCGGGTTTCTCCGCCATAGTGAAACAGAGGGGCAGAGTCAACAATTAAAATAACACCGACCTTTTAAAAAGCTCTTTAAATTAAAAAATGATTAAAAATTCTCAATAAGACAAATTTAGACTCTCAGAACCTCTAAACGAGATACAATATATATAAAATACACATAAGCTTCAGAGAGAGAGAGAGAGAGAAAAAAATAAAAAAAATAAAAAAAGCCCTTAAAAAAATAAAAATAAAAATAAAAGCCACATAAAAATAACAAATAAACAAAAAGTCTAAATTATGTTTGTTATGTGTTCTTTTAATTTTTTAACTTTTAATAAACTAATTACAAAAGAACAATTTTTTACTAAAAGTGCTAAATTAAACCAATACTTATATTTTAAAGATGTCTTAACTTTAAAATCTGTTTATAAAAATATGTTACTTAAAAAAAAAGTTTCTACTTTTGTCTCCACAAAAGATCAAAACCTATAAATTAGTTCTATACAAATGTAGTTCCATCTACCAAAGCCACCTAAATAAACATTCTCAACTTCCAAAAAGCCAATTAAAATAATCCAACTTCAAAACC